>MCJB01048908.1:287872-356803 GCA_002018475.1 Nicotiana obtusifolia
CACCCCCACACCCCACCCCCTCTTTTCTATATATCCCCATTCTCGAAGAAGTCTTCCCCTCTTTTCTACACTTTCCTAGTATATATATACTGTGTATTTTTGCATTATAAGATTTGGTACTTTTAACTTATAAAATATTGTATTTTAAATTTATATATTTTGATTCACATTTTAAATACATATTATATCATTATTATACATTGTATAAAAATTATTCCATTATTATACAATTTATATGATATGCATTTTAAACTTATATAATACATATTTAAGTTTATTTATTTTGATTCACATTTTAAATACACATTATATCATTATTGTACATTGTATAAAAATTATTCCATTATTATGCAATTTATATGACATGCATTTTAAGTTTATATTCCCTTAAATTCATATTTAAATACACATTATACCATGTATATAAGTAAACACAATCATTTAGATACGCAATAACGGATAATGCATGTAAATTTAGACAACAACGGATAAGCATATAAATTTAGACACTTATTATAGCCGTATAATAATAAATTAAAATTGTCAATTTGCGCACACACAAAAGAGGCAGCTAGATGAGATCTATCCCTTCTAATGAATATCTATTAAATAGGAATGGTTTGCTGGGCTAGGTGAGCGAGATTTGCGGATACCGTTTCTTGCGTGTTGCTAATTTTGTAACTATTTTACAGCTCCTTTTGGTTATTAAGTAATTGTGCTAGGCTGGTGTATTTAATTCTTAAATATTGCCCACTTATGAAACTGTCTCAAAATAATTAAATAGATAGTAGGATTTGAAGTCCCAACCTCACTTAGGAAAGTACAACTGATAATCATTGCACCATAGTTCATATGAAACTTTAATTTAAGCTTAAATCCACACACTATATTAAGGACCTGATAGGTCATAGATTTTGTTAAATTTTTGGTAAATACATATTTGTTCATAAATTTTATTAATATTTTAGTAAATTTCTAAACTCAAAATCCAAATTTCAAAACCAGGCCCAAAATATTACTATTACATTTTTTAAAGATTGTCCCAAACTTTTGTATTTTATAAAAGAGCTCACCATTTCTTATTTTATAATAACTAGTATCTATGAACGTGCGTTGCACGTAAATAATGGCATGTAATGATTTAAACATTTATTTATATGAATGAACAATCAAATTTAATTAATGAGAGAAAGTTTATGTATAATAAAATAACAATCATCTAAATGCCGAAAAATATTATTATATTAGCATAATACATGTATTTTAAAATAAAAGGACATCATCAAAACTTACATAGATCAATTTTGTCAAGTTAGTTAGATAATTATATATTATAGTTTAAAAGTATTTAATGTGATGGTATCTTAACAAACACTTCTTTTTGGACAATATTTTTTTGTGTATGTTTCCTCCTAATGCGTTGGTTGCTCTGCCTTAACCACAACTCTTATTGTCGATCTTGATATCCCTCTTGAAAGTGCAACATACAGTTATTCGTGGAAGAAAATTAACATATTACGGTAAATATAATCCACTATTTAGGATGTTTGTCCTTATGCTTTATTTATCAGTGTAAAACATAAACGTACTAAAAATTATTTTCACACAATACTAAAAGGATAATCCTTAGTTTCTGAAGACGAAAGTTGAATTCAGGGATAAGAATATACTTAGAAGCATATTAACCAGCTATCATAATTTTTGCATCTATTACGTTATTGTCAAAACTTCTATATACCATATGTGTTCTAATACATAAGCTATTCAGCATATCTATGTTTTTCAGTAGCATGACGAGCATATTTTTTTTTCAAAATTAACCTATATACAATGGAAGATCAATTTTAACTTAGTTTATTATATATACCGTGACACTAACATACGTAAGAAATAAGAAACTTGGCAACAAACATGTATGGTAGAAAACCATTTGGTATTAAAGTATTTAAGTATTCTTCTTTGTAATAATTATTGATATCATTTTCTGCTAAGTCAAAAAGTGAAAAACATTTTGTTTTTACTATAAAATTTTGCAATCAACCTTTTATTTAGTTGATCAACATATTCATTTCTGCTAGCTAAGATATCTTTTTTTAACTCTATCATGCGATTTGCACAAAATTTAATGATAGAAATATTTCTCTTGTTAAATGCACTACTTTACCATTGGGATTGATAATCAAGTGTTTATGAAGAATCAAATCATATTTTATTGGACGCTCTTCTTCGTTTCCGACACGAAGCAAGAAGTCTCTGAATACTGGATCTGTTTTGACTCTATATTTCTTGTCAATTGAATCTTTTTCGTTTGAGGTCAGAAGTATAACTTTGGCAAGCTAGCTTTTAAAGTCTTGGCTTTTGTCGATTTAGGAACTACTTGTACTACTTGACAGAAATCACCTCCCAAACCATTAATTTTTTACCAAATAGTTCATTAATATCCAATATATCTCTAGAACTCCGGGCAATTATTTCAATCATTTGAAACTTTGCCATAAGTGCTTCATCCCATATTATCGATTTTGCTTTCCGTATAAAGTCAGCATAATTGCTCTGCTTTGATATATTTGTGATGGTTATTTAACTTGTTTGAAGAGGTATATCAAATCTAAAGTGGGTGGCCTCACAATAAAATCGTTGTTGGTACACCACTTGCTATTATTGCTAACAGTGTCATGCCTCTTGATATGATATTTTGCAAGTATTCATGACATTTAAATATTATTTTGATTTCGCCGGTGGTATCTACAAAGAATAATCTCGTTATACCAGAGTCAACTCTTTATAATATAGTCTTGAAAGCTTGTTCTTGTATATGATTTAGCTTTGATTGTGCTTCCTCAGACACTTGTATAGCATTTTAATTCTTAATAATATACTAACCTTTTTACTTTGTGTTCTAACGTTCTTTTTATGGAATAAATTTATATATCCTAAATTTTTTTTTAGTTTAAATAAGAATTTTACTCATTTGATGAATTTAATAAATAATTGAATTGGATTATTTTGCTAAAGAATTAAATAAAAGATTTAATTATTTAGTTTTATCATAAAAATAATTTATTCTATGTTGATTCAGAGCTTAATATTAGTTCATCTCTTGTTTTGAATATTTAATCTTAATTATAATTTCTCCACCATAAATTTTATTTTCAAAGAGTAAAAGATTGATATGACATTTCACTTTTAGATCTTTATGTTTGTAGAATCATTAGTGGTATTGACTCTTACCAACCTTTTCTTTTCTCTTTCCCACACATTTATATTCTTAATATTTTCTTAGTTGTTGTTTAATAATTGGGTATTTTTTTAATATTACACAAAAATTTGATTAAAAAAGTTATTTGAGTAGAAAATAGTTCAAATATATTATCGTGGGGATATTTTTTTTTCTCAATTTTAAATCTTTATGCAGTCTATTTAATATTACTTCTTTTTTTCGTATTGGACATTATGTAGTGGTAATGTATTGCCAATACGAAGGATTTTTATAAAATTAATTATATTAAACCTTCCTATATATTTTTAATGAGAATTTAATAGATAAAATTTTATTAATTTAAAATCTTAAATATTAAAAATTAGCATAGAAGGTATTATAGTCCAAAAAATAGGTTATTGCAGTTATGTCCTGATGCAGGCCAACCTGATCAAGCTACGTTCAAGTCTTGGAAGAAGCTACATTCATGCTATGATTGCGCAATGATGGAGGAAGCGGGTAGCGTGTCGGATAAGACAAGAAAAGGCGTTGGTTAGCCTTGGAGAAGAGCCAAGCGTTCACACATCTTGTGTTGGACGAAATATTTGTTGATGGTGTACATTTGTGTTTGTGTGTATTATTGTGTTGCTATGTAAGACATTGACTCTTAATTGGGGGTCCTACGTGGCCATTCTTTTTACTTAGCCAAATTGTGGCCTTTTTATTAGTTTTTTGTTTCCTAGTTGATTTAGGACAAGGCTCATTCTATATAAGCCTAAAGACTTCATTATTTTCAGCACTTAACTTTGATATTCAATACAAAAATCCGCAGCAACTTTGCTCCAAACTCTTGTGCTTTGAACTTGTCTAATTTTTGGTGTGATTTCAAATTGAATTCGTTCCTTTGTTTGATCGAACAGTTTGCAAGACCATCGTTGTCTTGAGGGTTGTTAGTATAGTATAGGTACTCCGTGACTTCATCAAGAAGGTAAGTAGACTAGTTCCTACTTGTTGTCTTGATAGTTCATTGAGCATCTTGCTTCTATCCTTTGTTTTCTTGTTTCCGCATTTTATATTGCATCAGTTGGTATCAAATGATACCGGCCACCATGATCAAGCTACGTTCATGTCTTGGAAGAAGCTACATTCATGCTGTGATTGCGCAATGATGGAAGAAGCGGGTAGCATCTCGGATATGACAAGAAAAGGCATTGGTTAGCCTTGGAGAAGAGCCAAGCGTTCACACATCTTGTGTTGGACGAAATATTTGTTGATGATGTATATTTGTGTTTATGTTGTATTATTATGTTGCTATAGAAGACATTGACTCTTACTTGGGGGTCCTACGTGGCCATTCTTTTTACTTAGCCAAATTGTGTGCTTTGAACTTGTCCAATTTTTGGTGTAATTCCAAATTGAACTCGTTCCTTTGTTTGATCGAACAGTTTGCAAGACCGTCATTGTCTTGAGCGTTGTTCGTATAGTATAGGTACTCCGTGACTTCGTCAAGAAGGTAAGTACACTAGTTCCTACTTGTTGTCTTGATAGTTCATTGAGCGTCTTGATTCTATCCTTTATTCTTGTTTTTCGCATTTTATATTGCATCAGTTGGTATCAGGGTTTGGAAAGGGTTTGTTCTTACAATCCCAATCCTATTCTTCATGCCTTAGTTTTAGGGTACTAATTCTTAAATTTCATTTTTGATTAAAAAAAAAAAGACCGTGACAAAAAAAGAGAAAGAGATAACCAAAACTTGTTGTTGGTTGAAGTTGTTGAATCATCTAGGTGTTTCAAAATTGAAGTTGTGATTGTTGAAGAAAACATACTTGAAACCCAAATCTTGAAGATCTTGATCGTTTAAAACCGTTAATCTTGAAATCTTGAAAACCCTAGTTGGAATCTTGAAAGAACATGTTTAATCTTGAAAATATTGAAGTTCTTGGATACCAAATTATTGTTCTTGAAAGTAGCTCACGTGACTCTTGGGAATCTTGATGTTCTTGAAAATAAGATTATAGTTCTTGAAACAATTGTTCTTGAAAGGATTCTTGAATAATCAACCGTTCGTAATAAGTTTTCCTTGAATTCTTGAAGTTCTTGAACATTAATTTGTTGTTCTTGAAGGGAGTCTTGAAAACATGTAAGAGAGGCCTAAAACGTGTAAGGGAGGCCGAATCGGGAGAAGGAGGAGGAATAGGAAACCCTAATTCTAGTCCAAGAAGGAAACAACTCCCAAACCAAAAGGGAGAAGTTTCAAAGAGTTGAATTCTATTTGGACAAGGAGAAGTGGGGCGAAATTGTGTTGAACAAGCAAAGGGGGGGGCGAAAATCCATAGAAGAGGAGGAGAGAGATCTGGTCTTCTCCAAACTAGAATAAGAAAGCCTATACAACTTCCTTACTTCCTAAATTTCCTTACTTCTTTGACTACATTATTTTTAATTAGTAATTCTTAGGTAATTTCCTACTTAAGTAATTACTAATTTTTGAGCTTGTCGGACCTCGTGCTAAAACTCAGAATTTTCACTTTCGTAGATAATTCTTGGCTTCTTGTGCTCACTTAAAAAGTTGTCCGTCTATCGAGTCATATAAATTCACTCACCCCGAAGAAACTGTGAACTTGTGAAATTGAAAGGTTGCTAAGCAACTTGATCAGTTAGAGAAAGCCATTTTGAGGACAAGTGCGAAATCCTACCCGAAATTTGAGTGAACCAGAGAGTCACTCAAAAGTGAGAGAGATAATTTTTTTTACTAACCTTAACACATTCTCTAGTCTTGTTTCTTTTGCAGGTACATGGCTATAGAAAGAGAAAAGGTTGTGACCGACATTACTTTACCCGATCTCTTGGCTGAAGTAAGGGCAATTAGCACCCGAATGGAGAACACTGAAAAATCCGCTAGCAATCAGAAACATGCCGGAGAAGGGACTAGTGATGGTTCCACCGTCAGACCCGACCAGTTTGCGAAAGTGGCTTGCCAAAACGAGTTGAGGAACGGAGGTGCTCAAAATGTAAGGACCTTGGGAATTCCCCGGGGTATTATACCACCAGTAATGCCATCACGGAGAAACGTAGCACCGGTCGAGGACATTAGGGCAGCCCGAGAGGATGATCAACTCGAGTTGGAGGAGTTTGATGATGATGATTTGGGGCAGCGGAATCCGAGGGTAAGGCAACTGAATGGGGGCCGAGACTACATGGGAAGACGTGGTTATGATCGTGGTCCGAGAGGGAGACTTAGAGGTTTTGGTGGAAGGAATTTAGAGCATGATTTTGATGAATATGCTAAACATTATGAGGACTTCCAACCGATCCGAGGTGGCCGAGAAAATATCCGAGATAATGGTTTGAACGGTGTCAAGGTTACTATCCCTACTTTCAAAGGAACTAGTGATCCTGACCAATTTTTAGAATGGAAACGTCAAGTTGAGCGGATATTTGAAATAAATGATATGATTGAGGAAGATAAGGGGATGAAATTGGTTGAGTGCGGCGAAGAGGAGTTGGAAGATGAGGGAGTGAATATGTTCTTAGTGGTACATAGGAACTTGAGTACTATGAGCGTAAAGGAGGAAGGAGATGTGCAGCGTGAGAACTTGTTTCATGCTAGATATAGGATGAAGGGAAAGGTATGCTCGATGATAATTGATTTAGGTAGTTGCACTAATGTAGTAAGCCACACGTTAGTGACTCAAATTGATATACCTATGATGAAACATCCCCATCCCTATCGGTTGCAGTGTTTAAGCGAATGTGCTGAGTTAAAGGTGGTAAAGCAGATACTTATTAAGTTCAAGGTGGGAGCTTATCAAGATGAAATCTTGTGCGATGTAATGCCTATGCAGGCTGTTGGGCAGGCCTTGGCAGTTTGATAGGTGTGTTGATCATGATGGAAAGACCAACACTTATATGGCCAAGTTGGAGGGTAAGAGTTATGTACTTAAGCCCTTGACACCTAAACAAGTTAGTGATGATTACAAGCGCATGTGAGAGCTGAAAGAGACGGCTAAAGCTGAGGGTGTTTGTCTAGTTCATAAGGGGGTTTACTTGAGTTCTAATGATGAAGTTTCTACTAACGTTCATCCCTTGCCTAGTGTCGTTGATTATGTTTTGTAGGAATATGTGGACATGTTTGCCCCGCGAGGAGTTGATCCATCCCAAGTGTTGCAGGAGATCAATAATAACGCCTATGTTATAGACCTGCATGGTGAGTATAGTGTTTCTAAGACGTTTAACGTTTCTAATTAACTCCTTGTGTTGCAGGTAATGCCGCTTTGAAAGATGAAGATGGTTCGATTTCAAGGACGAAATCTTCTCAAGAAGGGGAGAATGATGCAGGCCAACCTGATCAAGCTACGTTCATGTCTTGGAAGGAGCTACATTCATGCTATGATTGCGCAATGATGGAAGAAGCGGGTAGCATGTCGGATAAGACAAGAAAAGGCGTTGGTTAGCCTTGGAGAAGAGCCAAGCGTTCACATATCTTGTGTTGGACGAAATATTTGTTGATGATGTACATTTGTGTTTATGTTGTATTATTATGTTGCTATGGAAGACATTGACTCTTACTTGGGGGTCCTGCGTGGCCATTCTTTTTACTTAGCCAAATTGTGGCCTTTTATTTGTTTCCTAGTTGATTTAGGACAATGCTCATTCTATATAAGCCTAAAGACTTCATTATTTTCAGCACTTAACTTTGATATTCAATACAAAAATCGGCAGCAACTTTGCTCCAAACTCGTGTGCTTTGAACTTGTCCAATTTTTGGTGTGATTCCAAATTAAATTCGTTCCTTTGTTTGATCGAACAGTTTGCAAGACCATCATTGTCTTGAGGGTTGTTCGTATAGTATAGGTACTATGTGACTTCATCAAGAAGGTAAGTAGACTAGTTCCTACTTGTTGTCTTGATAGTTCATTGAGCGTTTTGCTTCTATCCTTTGTTTTCTTGTTTCCGCGTTTTATATTGCATCATGTCCTTTCCCTATGAGTTCTTCTGTTTTATATTTTAGGGCTATTTTGATATATTAATATTGTATTTATAATTTTATAATAATATAGGCTCTTATTTTTCTAAATGGGTTTGGACAATATAGTACATTCTCAAATTAAATTAGTAATAGGACATTATAATACATTGTCAAATTAAATTAGTAATAGAAATTTTTAAGAAGTATATCCTAAAAGTAATAGGATTACATGACCAAAGATATTTACTTGTTCAATTTTATATGAATTAGACTCCGAGATTAATTATACTAATAGGATTCCTAAAGGTAATCATGTAGGATTCCTAATATGTAGTATTATATCCTAAAATTAATAGGATTATAAGGCTAATATCTAGAATTACAGTTATGTCCTTTTATTATGAGTTATTATGCTTAATATTATAAGGTTATTTTTATAAACCGACAGTGTATTCATACTTTAATAATAATATAGATATTGTTTCGTCTTCTCGGTCATCTTATAGTGTATTATGTAGTTCATTATAAAAATGAGAATTTTGTACCAAAATTTATTTATGTTAAGAACTATGGTTGTGATAACGATAATGAAATTTATTGATGAAGGTACTGTTGAGTATTTGTGATAGTTTTTAGAACTTGTGAGTATAAGTCATGTTTTATGTTTTTTTTTAAAAAAAAAAGTGAAATATGTTTTGAAAATTGATGTCCAAACACATTTTCATCTTCAAACTAAACTTCATCCAAATCATATTTTTCAAAACAAATTTAAATATTTATGATTAAATGCTAGCTAAATATTTTTAAAAAAATAGTATTATAAAGGGACGAGACAGCGGCATATCCGCCGCAACCCCGCCGGCATCAGCATTTGTAGGTAAATATAGGCCTCATAAAAGTGGACGTAGCCGGTAGATATATAGGTGGGGCCCCGGGTTAGACGAGGGATCGAGCGAGAGAGAGAAAGAAATTAAATATCGCAATTATGGGTGCTTGAGAAAAGATTATCCACTTTATATGTGAATTCACTTTCAAAGTTAAACCTTTTGTTTTGTACTACTAGCCATTAGGGACTCGTTTGCTGTTAGGAATAAGAGATAGTTAATTACAGGATTTATTTTATGTTTGGTCGGAATAAAATTATAATATAATTAAATTTGAAATTAATTATTTCAGAATTATAGTATTTTTTTATCACTATAAAAGAATAAAATAACTAATTTCGAAATAACTTTTTTCCAAACTAAATGACCCGTAATAATACAAAAGAGGAAGGGGCTCAAGGAAACCCTAAATTAAAAAAAAATAAAAATAAAAATAAATAATTGATAGGTTCAATAGAGAGTAGTATTGAATACGCCCATCATAGGAGTCGTGATGGCTATCAGACCTATGAGACCATAGGACTTTCATAAAATTGATTGTAGTCTGTAGAGACTCAGAACAGCAAAAATTAGCTAACAAAACAAACCAATCGGTAAAAACTGCAGAGCTGCATATCTTCTCAATCCTGACTTTTGAATTTAGCCAAACACTTCAATTGCACATCTGCCAAACAATTACAAAATCATAATTATGGTTAATTGGCCGCTTTACCCAAAACCCAATTTATTCCAAACCTTTTCCAAAAACATATTCCGTAACAACTTTCTAAAAACAATTCTAATATTAAATATTCAAGTGTATAACATAGTCTGTAGCTCCTAATCCTATTGTCTTAGTTCATACCCAAAGAAATAATGATCGGTTAACATCTATGAAATTAAATAAAGCATTTCTAATTACCAAAAATCAAACTTGAGACTGCGTTTGAATAACTAGATGTCGGCTTTCTTGTAGGTTAAAATAGGAAGGGCCTTTATCAATTTATTCTTGAAACAGGGGTAGCATTAATCACAATGAACCATGCTTTAAAACAAGAATCTGAAGAGTCTAATAGCGTGATTGGTCAAGATTTTAAAATTTGTATTCTAAAATCTGCTTATTTTGAGAAGTGCTTTTTTAAAAAGTACTTTTGGTGAAAATCAGTTTGTGTTTGGCTAATTAATTTGAAAAGCACTTTTCAGCAGTAATTAGTGTTTGACCAACCTTTTAAAAACTGCTTCGAAGTATATTTTTCTCAAAAGTGCTTCTCAAAAAAGTACTTTTGGAAGAAGCTACATTTTTCTACTTCTCAAAAACTGCTTGTGGTTCTCCTCAAAAGCACTTTTTTTCTTTGTAAAAGCTTGGCCAAACACCTTAATTTTTGGCCAAAAACACTTTTAATCAAAAAAAGCACTTTTGACCAAAAAAAGAGTCTAACTAAACAGACTATAAAGCTACCTCTTTGCACTTACTTCACTAGTTACTAATATTAAATCATATGTATTTATCCATCATACTTTGGTTATTTGGTTATATAAAAAAGGTAAAAAGTTCATTATTAGCCCTGTACTATTGTAAGTAATATACGTTTGTCCTCCGTTTCACTTTACGTCCAATACTCATCCTACCGTTAACAAAGTAAGTGAAATTACCCCTAGCCCTAAGGGATGGCCAATGTGGCACCTGACCCCAGCAAAATTTCTGCAACATAGGATCTAAGTCAGCGTTCCACTAAAAATTAGCCTAGTTTTTAACGACCCATTTCACTCCCAAATTATAGTGACCTATTTCACTCCCAAATAACTCGTACCCAATGACTTCTTCTCCCCCAAAAATCACTCCATTGCTGAGAACTTAGGGTTCCACTGAAATCTTTCCAAAATTTTCCTTTTCTTCATTCTCCTCGTATTTTTGGTTCAAAAATGTCGCAAGGTAGTTGTTCATCACAGATTAGGTGTTGCTGTGGCATTATAGCTAACCACTTCACTTCGTCGACTTCGAATAACCCGGGAAGAAAATTCTACAAATGTCCGAGGCCTAAGCTTGTTTAATTTCAGTTTTTCCTTTTTTTAAGTTTACTGTAATTATGAAATCTACAAGTGTAGAGTTTTGTAATGATCAGCTAAATGATCTTTTTGAATTATGTTTGACAGCCTAGTTCATGTGTGGTTTTGGAATGGTTCAAAGTGATGGGATATTAAAGATGTAACATCGTAGATGGATGAGGTTAAGATAGAAAGGAACAAATTGAAGGAAGAAGTAATTGCCATGAATACTATGCACCAATATGAAATAAATAAAGTCATCAGCTTAGAAGATAAACTTGCAAAGACAAGGATCTGCTTATGATTTCTTGGGGACTATTTCTTGATTTTTTTTGTCGTCTCGATGATGAAGTGATTTTTTTGCAAAGACAAGGTTGTTGATTTTGAGTAATATATGTGTAGCTGACTTTTAGGTCAATTAAGCCATGGTGTAGTAGTATTTGTTGCTGTAGTGGTATTTATTGCTATAGTAGTATTTGTTGCAGATTCGATGATGTTGGTATAGTAGTATTTGTTGGTCAGTTTTTTCCCTTAGTGTATGATGACGGTGTAGTATTTGTTGTTTTCCCTTAGTAGTATATATTCTGCATATTTTGATTGTTCTAAATGACATGTTGAATATTGAACTAAGTTATTTAATTACTTTCAATCCAATTCATTTGACATAAATGACAACAGCAAATGTAAAAATGAAAAACTTACATTCCAGTCGTAAAAATGGATGTAGCTACAAAACTGAAATTGAAAAGAGAACAAAATGGACAACAATGAACTGGACATTCATCAATAAAGATTCATCTTGATTCATAATGTACCGACTATCAACATCATCATGTGCGTTTAATAAGACAAGTGTATATCATATTATAACCCCAAAAAGAGACAACACCTAGTTATAACATGGTATCCAACTGTCACAATCAAAGAACCACAACCAAAATATAAATTTTACTGTCATGACAATAATTACAACACTTCCAAAAATTTACATCGTAAAAGAAGTTCACTAAAAGCAGATTTTCATCATTTCTACTCCTTACCACTACCCTTTTTTGCTTGCAACTTGGTCAACCTTTGTGTGTTGATGGCAGAATTTCCCAGCCATGTTAGTCCTTTTGCCGAGAAAGTAAGCTTTGATGGCTTACTTACACCACTTGAATGTCATTACTCTCTCTTTCCTGGATTGAGACCATTGCCCTTGCCTATAGGTGTCAGTGGATATTAAAAAACCGACTAAACCGACCGAACCATACCGCACCTAACCGATTTTCAGGTTTCTTTTAATAAAATCGCAGGTTTTAATATAAATCTATAACCGTACTAATAATTAGGGTGAGTTTTTTATTTTATGAAAATAAACTGAAAAAATACCAAACCGTACCGAATAAATTTAGATGTGAAAAATATATTTATATATTACGTTTAAAAATAACAAAGCATTAAATTCTTCCTTTGGCCGCAGAATAATGGAAACGGTTACAAGCCACCAAGTAAACTCAAAATTTTAATTCCCAAACCTATTATGCTACTCTTATTGAAATTAAATTATTTCTAACGTATTCACTAGCAAGACACAAGGTATTCTAGCAATTATGAGCAACAAACTACAATGTATTGAATATGTTTCCTTTTGGTATGATTTAGACTTACTTTTTGAATATTTAATCTTCTATAGACTTTATTCTTGAGTCCCAGCTTGGTTCATATCTTTCCACTCGTGTGATTTATATTTCTTTTTGTTTTTACTTAGTTTCTTTTACACTGCTATAGAATAATTGATGGATCTATACTCTGGCCATCTTTCATGTTTTCTTAATTCATCACCATTTAAACAGTAAAATTGTCCAGAGAGTTTTGTGAAGTTCTATAAAAGTACGCAGTTATTGCATTTTACTTTTACTAGTGACTTTTACGTAACACAAAAAAAACCAAAAATTAACCGAACCATACCGATATCGATACCGAATAGAAACCGACATGATTGGGATGGTATTGAAAAATCTAGTTTTGGTTATACATAGTAGAATAACCAAAAAATGGTATGGTACAAATTTTATAAAATAACCGACCGAACCGAACCATTGACACCCCTACCCTTGCCTATTAACATACTCATTTTTCTCTCTTGTTCTTTTTACCTTTGGCCTGCCAGCCATTCTTACAAACTCAGGTGATTCCATATTCTGTGAGGGGTTTATCTTCTAGAACTTTTCTCCTCTCACAAGTTGTTACTTATGAGGATAAGTTTGGAGATATGCCTCTTTGGAAAGGTACTGGTGAATCTCACTTAAAGGGTCAACCTTCTTGTACAATAGGCACATATTGCATGAGGACATGTGATTCCACAAAGGTCAACTATCACATCACTTTGATAAGTTAACTATCACATCACTTCCAAGATTACTCAACTTCAATTCATTAATATATGCCACCAACTTATTATATTCATCAGTAAAACAACTTTCAAGATTCTCCAAAATCATTCTCTTCGCGCTCTTACACTTTGCCTCACTAACATTTACATAAATGCCGCCTTCAAGCTTGCCCTCATCTCTCTAACCTTAATTTTTGGATCATCTTGCAACCTTCTCTTAAAGTATACAACAATAATCTTCGCATTAACTTTATGATTCTCATATGCAGGTTCACAAGTGTGCTCTGAATTTAAAGTCTTGAATATAACCCCATCCCCTGAAGAATTCCTAGATATGTGACATACAAAAGGGCAGCGATCTTCACAAATATACCTAAGCCTTGTTGGATCACTTTTAAGTTGCTCTAACCCATAACCATTTGCAAGTGGATACATATTTATCACTTTTCTAGCTTTAGCAATATCTTTGAATGTCATGGACATATCCAACTCTTTATAGTCAAATTAAGGTCCCTCTTCTTTTGTGTAAAAAGTTTCTCTAGTCTATCAGAATCATAGTCTGAAAAAAATAACATATTCATTATCATCACAATTATTACTTTTATCACAATCAGTGGCAGCTTCAAGTTCATCAGGTTCATCAGACTCATTGTGATGGATTATATTAGGTACATTAATACTTGGCTCACAATCTTCTACAGCAAATATGTTAATAACATTAAACTGATTGTTAACAAAGTCCAACGAAGTCCTAATGCCATAATCACCTTCTATTTCATAGTATGTACCAGAAGAACTATTAATTAACAGTTCTTAGACTCCTATATAACCAAGTTAGAAATATATTCATCCACTAAATCATTATAGGAAAGTAATTCAGAATCAAAACCTAGCTTGGTGTGCACAAATGTTTCTTGAGTATGCCAAGAGTGATTTCTTGACCCACTCTCCACCATGATAAAAGACCAAATTCAGCAGGACCATTGACAGTAAACTGCAGAATAAAGAATATACATCATTAAAGACACACTCACTTAATGATAAGGTACTAAAATAGAAGAATAGAGAAACCACATAAGGTACTAAAGCAGAAACATAGAGAAACCAGATAATATCCTAAAGTAGAAGAATAAAAAAATAGAAACAATATGAAATACACACTAAAACCAGTCAACATAAAGAAACAAAGACAAATGAAAGAATCAAAATAATAGTTAAACTACATAAAGTACAACTGGAAAAGGCACAAACAAACCAGATAAGGTACAAAGATAAAGGTATAAAGAAACAAAAAAAATATGAGGGGTACCACATATTGAAGAAGTCAGTCAACTTCAATAAACTAATATATGCAGGCATGGATACGGGGGACCATATATTAAAGTAACAAATAAAGTGTCCCCATCCTCACCCTCCAATAAACAACACAGAAAAGAACAAATCAAAGCCAGTACAAAAAATCTAATTCACTTGTTTTCTACCAAAAAAAAAAAAAAAAAAAAAAAAAAAAAAAAAAAAAAAAAAAGAGAAGAACCAAAGAAAGTCGGGACCACAAAATATTAAAATTGAAACCCTAAACCACCAAAGGACTTTTCAATACCAAGAAAGAATAAACCAAATATGAGACACATGCAAACAAAAAGAATCAAATTAGGGTTTAATAATGAAAAACCACATGCAAACAAAAAGCAACACAAAAATATACATCTAGCAGCTTGAAATTATCGATAAAGAAAGGGAGAGGTGAAAATCCTAACCAACCATGAACAATTCTGAAAACCCTAACTCCAATAAACAACAGATTCGAAACCCTTTGACAACTACACTTGAGTTACACACACCTATCAGCTTGAAATAATCGATAAAGAAAGGGAGAAGTGAAAGCCCTAACCAACCAAGAACAAATCTGAAAATCCTAAGTCTACATATACAACAGATTCGAAACCCCAGTAAAACTATACTTCAGCTACATACAAGAAAGAGAAAAAACTAACAGAAACATCAAGTTTTTTGGAATAATTTCTTATTTTTGGTTGAAATCGGCACTGAAACGCAAGGATTCTACAGATGGTCTTTGTTCTCTCATTTTCTTTCAAGTACTAGAAGGATCGACCAAATGAACGCCTCTACTCGTTTTAGCCGAGTTATTTCTATTTATTAGTGGCCAAACAGTTACGGGTTATTTGGGAGTGAAATAGGTCATTAAAAACTAGGCTAATTTTTAATGGAGCGCTAACTTGGATCCTATGTGGCAAAAATTTTGCGGGGTCAGGTGCCACATTGGCCATCTGTTAGGACTAGGGGCAGTTCTACTTACTTTGTTAACGGCAGGGTAAATATTGAACGTAAAGTAAAACAGAGGACAAACGTATATTATTTACAATGCTACAGGAGCAATAATGGACTTTTTTCTTATAAAAAAACACTTTGGTCAGTTTTGAGAGAGAAGCTTGGAATCATGTACTCAGTATTTGGTCTTGAAGAGCTGATTTAATGGTATTTGCAATTTAATCACCTCTACGTGATCCTTATTTCTTCTCCTAATAAACCGCTACAACAACAAAGGAAAAGATTAGAACCTTGCTCGGGTATTGGTGCTTCTTCAACCCAAACGACATTGAAATTGTAATATACTAATGTTTAGTTGTTTTAGACTACGAGTTTACGTTAACAATTCTTGCGTTCAATTGAGAACTTGAAATTTGCGAAATAATGAGCACAACAAAGAGTGCTCGGACCATTTCTACACCCATGGGCCATGCCATGGAAAGCTAAAGTCCCAAAACTGAATACCTCGAGTTTCTAAGACAGTGTTTGGACATAGATTTAATTGAAACTTGAAAAAAGAAATTGAAGTTGAGTTGAAAAATAATTTTTGAAAGTTGAAATTATTGTTTGGACATGCATTTTATTTGAAGAAAAGTTGAATTTTTGTGAGTGGAAGAAAAAAATTTCACCCAAAACCGTTTTTGGGGAATTTGAAAATTTTTAAATTTTTTTCAAAGCATTATCATATTTCATAAACAAATAATATTTTCAAATTATTTTTGAAAAATGAAGTCAAAATCTATAGCCAAACGGGAACTAAGAAGTTGGAAATTACGGGGCGAAAACAAGCACATAGGCTTCGCCCCTATGAAAATCCATTACTGTTGCTAGACTAGTACCAACAACTCGAATTACAAGGGCTTTGAGAAAAGCTCAAAATGCATTTTTTGTTTTTAGAGAACCAACAGTGCTTGTTTTTTCACTTATCTGTATATTTCTCAACTCGTTTATATGCATGGGACGTACATGTTCTTTTCCCTTTTTCTCAAAGAAAAGACACTCTCGAAAAGCATCTGTGCCCCTTATCGGTAGTTCTAAGGGTAGTTGTTTAGCAGGTTTTCACGTATGTTTTCTAAGATCAGATAGAAGCGTCACCCTAGATTTAATCCTTCTTTTCTTCCGTGGTGTCTATCTTTTTCTTTTTGATTTGCTTATTTGGAGGAAATACTAATCCCTCTATCTCTTAAAAATACGAGACTCGAGTAATAAGTTAGATTGCAAGGAATTGGAAATTGCTCCTAAATTGAAGCAATCTAAATTTTCGAAGTCCAAAGGATAGAAAACTGGACGGCAGATAATTTCTTTGGCATTCCCTGTAAATGTCAAGGTATATCTCGTTTTTTCAGATCAAGCTACCATTCTGTGAGACAAAAAGTGGGAATATGTACAACATCCAAATGCAGAAGAATATTTATGTACAAAACAAATTATCAAACTTCTGCATCCTTGATGAGTTCAGGCTGTGTAATGCTCATCGAATTTACTGCCCGCCAAAACTGGGTATTTTACAATTCTCTGACATCTAGCCATTGCTTTTGATCCTACCGGATTTGATCACAGCAAATGTTACAATACTCTATTGTGTGCTTCGATCATTGAAACTTTCTCCTGCAAAAGAAAATTGATCCCCTCTACAATTAGCATCAACCTGGAAAATAAAACAGCATTTTTGGCCACCATGCTGTAAAGTTTGTGTCAATTAGTCCATGATCCCAGTAAGAAAAATTACCTCATCCGGCGTGATATTTTCCACAGGAAACCAGTGCATAAGAACTCCCAGGTGCATGATAGCAGGTATCAACTTGAACAAGACTGGAGTTGTAACCTGCACAAAATGATCAATCATAAACATCAAATAAGAAAAAAATAGCATGGGAAGTATATCCTCAAGCAATTTGAAGATTTAGAAGCTCACCAGACTTAGAGCAGTTGTTCCGAGCAGAAGAAGATACATCTTTCCCTGTATATGTAAAAGAAACTTAGCTGAATTCAATTGAAGTGATAAAGTGGCGTTTGAGTGGAACAAATGAAGTACTTGGTGAAATTAGAGAGTATGGCACAAAGTATCAGTTAAAGCAACCTAATCTAGGAGCCTGCAAGATAAAAATGAATTCAAGAGACTTGTTTCTGAATGCAAAACAAACAGAGTTTCTTTAGGGGCTTTTTTCTTTCTTTCTTTCTTTTATTAAAAAAGTAAAAATAAGTAGGAGGTCTTCTAAATTTTCTTAAAAGCTAATCTTCACTAGGAAAAATGTTAATGGTGGCATTACGTGGAACAGTTACACTAATAACATCTAGATGAACTTAGCTCAGGAAAAAAAAGACAAGTGTCTCCTTTTTCTTAAAATTACAGGTTGATCAAGAAACTAAACTGCCGACTAGAGAGCTGTATATATCTACTATTTAGAAACACAATCACTGACATATTAAAACCTTATAATTCAACTAGGGCAAATTCAAATTATATTATACATACATGTAAAACACACTGTCATGCAGAGTTGTGATTGAAAACGAAATTAGAGAACCACTTGGTGACCTTTAACCTTGTATCTGTATATAAATTCAAATTGTGCCATCTTACCTACTGTAAAATAACATAAACACTGGAGCTCATAATCTATCTCCACAAAAGCAAGTGCAATTCCTTTATTTCATAAACTTGAGACATTAAGTGGAAGAGCATGGGGAGATCAGTGTTGCGCTTTGAATGCAAAAAACTTTTTGCCTCCTAAAAGGTATTATGAAGAGGAAGGTCCAAAACTATAAGAAACATAACAGGAGAAAAATAGATAGGTAGGATGAGATCACCTGAACAATATGCAGGTTTGAGGCACGACTCAAGAGCACAAATGCAAATTCTCCAATTTGTGCAAGCAAAAGCCCAACCTGTAAAGTCATTCAAACTCATAAAAGATAAGGCAATATAATTTTTGTCTAACAAGTGTTTAGATGGGTGACTTACAATAACTGATGTCCTAATGTTATATCCAAAAACCTTTGTAATCATGGTGGCTACAGTAGTCTTAAAAACTATAACCAAGATAACTGATGCTAGCAAGATATCCACATGCGTCCACAGGAACTGTACATGTATCAGCATTCCGATACTAGCGAGAAAGAGAGCTGCAAAGAGATTACGAATTGGTTCCACCTACAAGTAAAATTAAGACACTTCAAAATCGCAAAGCATAGTTTGGGAAAATTAAAGTAAAAATAGTCTGATGCTTCCAAGTATGCAATCTGTCATTATTGTACAGCAAGAATGGTAAGTGAAAAGCTATTTCTGATATTTTCTTTTTCCATATATCCAGCAATGAAAAAAAAATACAGCTACTGATGAATAGTAAATTTTCTTACTAAGTAATGAGGGACCTACTCAAGACGGAAGAAGGAGAGAACGATGAAAGAGAAAGGGAAGTATATCTGAGATTAGAAATTTTCTAAAATCAGTAGAAAAAATATAAATAGAAGAAGATGACCAAATCAGAAATCATTGTGTTAAAAGATGTTGTAAGATGCCAGAATGTTCCAAAAAAAAAAAGAGAAAACTCATAGCAACATCTATATACATAAGATTGGTGAGTTGAAATAGAAAATTGAACTTTGAAGTAAGGATGCCTCATAGATTTGTTCATGGTCTACATTCTATTTTATGTCTTAATGAAAGCATGAGCAAAGAAACATCCTATCATAAATCAATACCTGGTCCAAGGTATGTTGTGCAAACTCTGTTGTGGATATCATAACCCCGGCTACAAATGAACCCAGCTCAAGACTGAGTCCCAGCTTATCACTGCACTGAAGAATAAAAAAGAATTATCTTCAGTATTCTCTGGCACTGCTTACTAGGTAGTCGCTAATTCTTCAGAATGCATTTACAATGTTTTAGGAATATATATATATATATATATATATATATATGTCATATCCCCATTTTTGGTAAAGAATATTAGGACAGCGTTACAACTAACCCAAGCAGATAATAAGCAGAATGCCACCACCGCAAGCTGATACAATTCATTGGTCTGAAAATGACAAGGAATTCAGAAAGCAAACAACATGAAAAGGAAAAACGGCATAAAGCATGAAGCTCAGAAGTGTATAAAAACACATGCAGTAGAGCTGATTCATATTAATTTTTTTTGTCAGCATCATATCCTGGCATCAACTGACAAAAACTGTAGTTTCGAACAATTATGGCCGGTTTGATACTACGGAATCACCTAAGAAAAGAGTCATGCTTTCAAAATTTCATTCCAGCCCCACGATTGTAATGGTCGATTCCAAGGGAATCATGATTCAGGCTTAATCCCATCCTGCCAAAAGCTCATCCTTTTTTGTTCCTTATTAGGAAATCATCATTGCATTATTCAGTAAAATTAGGTGGATTATGACATAAGTTAAATTTGGTAAATCAAGATCAGAACAGTGGTATTGCCCTCTGACGTTCAATAAAGAAAATACAACCTAAAGAAAGAGTTTCATTCTGCTCGATCTCATTCCAGTTAACCGAAAAGGTCTGACAGTTAAAGGAGTAGCTAGAGAATAATATAAACTGCTAAAATCAGCAGCCCTAGTGTTAGATAAATGGCCTTCTGTACTTATTCGGTTGGCTGATGATGATCAAGTTGGTAATGATAAAAGCAAATGGAGCTTGTAACGATTTACTCTGCTGAAACTTTCCCTTATCGATGCACTTTTACTCGATACAAATTCTTTCCCCGCCTACCCATCAGATCCAGTTTACATCTTCAAACATTATAAGTAATAGAAAATCCTACAATGTTGTATTACACTATTACTTTTGTCTTCACGAGGCCTGCGACAAGTTACCTTACATATACAACTACTCCCTTTATCCCAGAAAAAACTTGATCCGCCGTTAATTTGGTTAGTCCCAGATATTTGACCTATTTGCTTAACTACAAGTTTACCATTCCACTGTAATTGAAACTAATACAGATCTGTACTTTAGACACGATGTAACATCTTTCTGTCCAGCTATTGTAGCTTTCATACTTCAAACTATTAGTTAAACCTTTCTCTACAAGATAGAATAATCAATTTGAACATTCTTCTCTTAATCTCATCACTAATCAAAGTTGATCAAGTTTTTCAGGACAGACGCACTTTAAGAAACATATATTTACAGTCAGTTGTAGTAAACCACTCAAACTTTCTCATTGCTCTCCATGCAAGTTAAAGGGACCAACTACTATTGGATGGGGAGAAAGAATGTGGAGCAAAGAATAAATGGAAATATGACTGTGAGAGGCACTCACTTGAGAAGATAACCGTATCATTAACTTCAGAAAACGGGGAACAAATGACCAAGTTACAATTGATGCAACACTGAGGTACATGGACAAGATGAGCAGCCTAGATAGAGCAAACAGTATATTTAGTCTTGCCCTAAGCCTCAAATTGCTGCCAACTCAAACAAAAAACCGTAGAAAGAAGCACCCCCATAAGAACTTACAGTTTTCCCATAGAGATTATTCCATGCAAAAGCCCACTGTTACCTCCAAGAACAGGAAGCAAAGCGAACAATAAACCAACAGCGCAGTCCTGGGGATAAATAAAAAAGAAAAGGACCAACCTTCTTGTAATATGTAAATATGAATAAATGAGATGACCAATAAACATGTGTTGATGTCTGGTAATACACAGATTTTACCTGAAAAATCAGTGTTCCAATCGTCACTTGACCATGAAGAGCATTGTTGCTGTTTTTCTCAACTAGAAATTTCACCACCTGTTTGTTTAAGATGGTTAAAGTACATCATTAATGAGACTTGCCTTAATTCAGGACAAGGAAAAACTGATAAGAATCATGGTTTTATATTATACCACTGCTGTTGATGACATTGACAGGAAGCAACCAACAAATACTCCCTCTGACAAGTTTGCACCACATAACTGCAGACCAATATAGAATGCATAATTAAGCATCAGTAATTGAAGAAGCAAAATTCAATTCCAGAGCCATACCATTGCAGTTGTGCCACACAGAAACATAAGGATAACAATTTGAAGCAGCCCTCCTAGAACAGCAACAGGACCGACAACTTTTAGCTGCATGATAGTATGTTAGGACACTGCCCCAAGTAAGGAAATATATATGCTGAAATACCGAGATATTTTCTCAATTTAGTTCTAACAGTTGTATGGAAAAAGCATCAGATAGAATGATATAAAGCACCTTTGTCAAGGAAAACTCCAGACCTAGAGCAAATAGAAGGAAGACAACTCCAAACTGAGCAACGGTCTCAACCTGCAGTACAATCAACATTGAAACAGATGAGCTTAGGATAGCCCACACAGTTACATCATAATTCAATGAGTTCTCAGTCAAGAATATGTTAGTAACTTCAGAGACTTGTATTTATCGAACTAGTTATTCAAAAAGGAAAAGGACATAACAACAAAAGAATACACATCTCACAATCCATGCCAAATGTATTAGTCTTTTAAAGTCAAAAGGCTGTAGCATTTTGCTTGAAACGTGCTTAGCCAGATGTAGTCATGTAAACATATAATGTTCCATTTCAGACCAATCTTAGATGCTCTTCTGTTAGAGATATGAATGACAGACACCAGCACGATCAACCAGACAACCTTCTATCCAAAATAACATAACCAGGTAACAAAAATTCAGTCTTGTATGCATAAGAAATACTAACAGAAAGACCAATAACTTGCACCAACTATGAAAGCATGCAATAACTCCATTCTAGACAACCCTTTGGACATCTATTTATCCTACTTCCCACGAACTCCAAATATCAAAAAGAATATCTGAAAACCTTTCCATTTTTTGCACCTCAGGTTCTGCTATTTTTGCAGTACATGAAATAATGCATTTTATCAGGAGCAACTATTCACAATCGACATAATGAACATGATTCAATGTTTGCGGAAACATTGTTGCATACTTGCATAAGCTTATTGGATTAATGTCATGTAAACTAGATGAGTACAAGGATAATTTCTCCAAGTTGTAGGACTATTTTTAGATAACAAGATGAATTGCTCGATACTCGCTAAGATTTGCAAAACTACTTCAAGTCAAATCTGAAGTTTAAGATACCTAAATATGCACCAGTGTAATATAGATTACGCCCTAACTCGTAAATGCTAGGATATCATATGTGATTCTTAGTCTCTCAGAAAATCTAAATAGTAAGTCAAGCGCTCAATCAGTAAACTCTTCACCAAAATGATTTTCCAAACCCAAACATGATTTTGAGAACATTCATGTCTTTTCATTTGAATCAAGTTCTTTTGTTTCTTTCTTCTCATTTGGGGGGTCTGGGTATCTATGAAAGTCTGGAATATGAAAATCTGAAATGTTTGCTAAACAACGAGCAAATTATAAGCAGTCGAAATCTTAGAATAACAAGGAAACTAGTACCATCCGGAGAAATACAAAGGCTTCCTGAAATAGCAGCGACACTAGCTTGCTTGTAACAGCAGATGGAGACAAAAATGAAGACGCATATCTACAATTTACAAACCTAAAAAGAGAAGTTTAGTATACTAAACTGATATGGAAATCTCTGTTCTATATTTGAATGATACCAACCTCGGATGTAGGAGTAGATGAATGAACGCTACTCAAGAAATATAAAGTGATCAACCATGCATGAGCCAGTTACAAAGAGCATTTGGTTGTTAATTGAAGTGTTAAGCACTCAAGCTGCCAGGATTGCATACTAACTGGCAGCCAACAATGGTATCACATACGACAAGAAATGAGAATTGGTTTGAACAACAAACCACTAAGCATCCCAAAGCAAACGCACAAACAAAAAGAAAGCATCTCTCTTCATCAAATAAAGAAACTGAAGGAAACAAAACTCGTTCTGTTTTTCCGCTTCACACTCATGTACTCTATCTTTGTCCGTTAACATTTTTAGTGTCCATATGGACAAAGAATACCAAATTACAAGATTACATTGTTGCTTCATCTATGGTCATTAATGACAAACAAGCAGATATGATTGCTCCTCATAAGCCGTGTGGATGACATACCTGTACCATTTCACTGATGAACTTCAAACCCCCTGGTCCAATTAACGAGCCAGCAAGAAGATAACCAACAATAACCTAACACAGGAAATCATGATTAAACAAGTTGAGTACTTGGTTTAATAAATATTTAGATTTATAAGCACAGAAGATCATAATCGACCAAGGAAGATTTCACAAGCTTCTCAAAAGACAAACCGGTTGTCCTAAACAAGAAAAGATAATTCCACCAATGGCAGCAGAGACTATAACCACCACCAAGTCTGAAATAAGTCTGCAGAAACACATTTTAGCAAAAACTAAATGTCACTAGCTGTGAAAACTACATAGAGATGAAAATCCCAAAATATCTATGTTTCATCAACAATATTGCCAGAAAGACAAGGATTAACATCAACCTCACATCAACTTGAAGCACTGGATATTTTGATTTCTTATTTGACATGACAAACACATTGTCCTGCCATCAAGCAAAACAGTATAAAAAAGAGCTAGTTAAGCACCCGTTACAGATATTGACCAATGTTTTCCATACCAATTCAAGCATAGATTTTTTACCTTTTTGTCAATCAATGTAGTTACATCATCAGAACCTTCATTTTCAAGGGAAAAAACATCTTGTAATTTGAATGATCTAGTATCACTGCAAAAAGGACAAATAAATGAATAACTTCAGCAAAGTTCATCCAAAGCCAGGAGATGTGATTTATTTAGTTACAACTTCTTTGCTTACTTTGTAAGTTGTGTCTCATTCTTCTTGATCTTCTCATGGGTAATTTTGGCTACAGTCTCCAACACTCCCTATTAGAAAGAAAGGTAAACTTTTCATAAAAGAGCAAAGAACCACCAGCCGGAACCAAAAGTAAATTGTACTAGTGTCACACTGCGACAAGGTATGTCATAAAGTTGGGCCGCCTGTTGGCTCTCTGATTAGGAAATAAACTTTAAAACATAGGACGTTGAAGTTTGAATGGATATGCATGTCTTCAAATTTGACACACTCTGGGCAAAGAAAATACGCACATTGCTCTACCAGCTAAATAAGCAGTTCTTGTGTTGCCTAAGCTTCAACAAATAATCTTCTACTGATCTTAAGATCAGAGGTAACAATTAACATGATCAAAAAGCAAATCAGTGACAAGTATTAGTCGCTTAGCTTACTTTCTCATCAGCCACCGTACTGTTAAAGCTGCTTCCATCCGAACCTAATCAAGTGACAAAAGCAACATGATTAGTCCAATATTTCATCAAACAAACCACACAAACTGCAATGCATTTTCCTTCAGTTCACTATTTTGGAGAGGTTGTTTATCAATAATCGAGCATAAGACATTAATGCATCATCAAAAGGTGTATAATATATCATTATATGCAATCAATTACCATACCTCCATCAATCCGGCACAAAATGGTACTATTAAGAATATTTTTAGATGTACCTTCTTTAGCCACTTAAGCTATAGTAAACTCTAATTACTGAAAGTAAATTTGTCATCAACAGACTGAGACACAGCATCAATTTGTATTCTATTTTCAATACCACACGAAAATAAATCAACTTGAAACCAGTGATTAAAAAAAAAATCTAATGAAAAGAAAAAAAAAAGGTAAAAAAATAAAGAGAAAAATGGAGAAACCTTACCTTCAGGTTGATCGTTCTCAGAAAATTCTTTCTCGAGAACGCGATCGAACATTTTGGCAATAGTGCCGTCGTTAGAGTCGGGAGCCGAAGAATTAACTAAATTACCGTAAAACCTTTCCCTAATCTCCTTCTCAGATCTAGCCGCTAAGGCCGTCATCCTGCCAAAATAAGCAACCGACAGGAAGAGGAATATCCAAGCTCGAAGCTTCTCTCTTCTCACCAAAACCCTCTCCATTTGCACACTTCGCCGGAAAATAGAGAGAAATTTGGAGGAGATTGAGAGGAAGAAGAAGAAGAAGAAGAAGAAAAGGGAAATGGAGACGCAAAAGGGTTTGTTGTTGAACTTTCAGTTCCTTAGATCGAAGGCAAAAATTGAAAAGAAGTTAAAGAATAGGGTCTGTTATTTTTTCCAGGGCGGGATCCAAGCCTGACCAATTTATAAAGTTTCAAGTAATAGGGTCTATTTCTATTAATTTTAAGATTTATTTTTAAATCTTACAAATTAAAAAATACCTTTAATTATTATATTTACAATATTTTTTTGAAATTATAGTATTTAAAAAATATAATGTATAATAAAAGAATATTTAATACATAAAAGCTCTCTCAAACTTGAATCAATTTACAACTTGCACGCCTACATTATGTGAAGTTTCTGTTGGCCCTATTTTACGATTAGTGTGAGAAAAATGAAATGTAAAATTTAGTTTCCACGTTATCTATTATTACAAAAGTTAATTAACACATGGTCACATGTGACCAAACAATATTTTCCCCCTTATATCTCTCATTTATTTGTTCTTCTTTCGGTTTAGAATGTCGAACCTATCCAAAAATATATATTTTCTGGCCAAGCTTGTTGAAAATCATGGCTGGGAAAAAATAAATTTCACCAACAAAAAACTGCACAAACTTAAAAAGAAAAATAATTAGAAAAATGCATGTCTAAATTGTAGAAGTATACTTACAAATTACACCATAAATAAATGGATGTCTATGCAGGCTGTTATATATGTGGTAGGAAAATATGGATTCCAAAAAATATGTGAGTCAAACAAAAATATTATCAATGCCATGTTTTGGAATTTAGAGTTGTAACTTAGGACAGAAAAATGAAATTCCGGCCAAGCTTGTTGCTTATATGGTTGGACAAATGAATTTCTCAAAACACGATTTAATTTCAAAAAATGACATGCGTTTAAATCTAAAATTATAACTACATCGAAAAAATAGAGTTACAAACAAACAATACAAGTCTGTCCGAAAAAGTTATTTAGAAATTCCCTGGTTTTAAAAGAAGAAAAAACTACGTAAGTAATTTTAAAAATAGCACGTATTAAAAAAAATTCCTAAGTGTTTGGCTCAAAGAAGACTCTCATCACTAATTTTGGATGTCCCTGGTCCATGCAGTGAGCCAAGCTTATAGCGTCGTGCCATTTCAGTGTCATTACAATTATTTAAGCACTTGCTGAATGCCTTTGCCTAATTGGTAACACGTGGAGGAAGCAGGAGTGACTTCAAACAGAGACCTCTAAGTTTGCTTCTTTCCTTTGACTTCCTGCTAGTTTGGAAAACCATCCCATCAAATCCATAATTAGTTGCAGTCGTAGAAACGTGGTTTATATATTCCATTGTTTTTTTTTTCTTTTTGTAGGTAAATAGTGACAACAATAACTTATCACGTTATAAATAAATTCTAACACATGTAACTAGTTCTTACAATATGAGATGGGTAAACCTAGGTTTTGTTGGATTTTTTTTTTGGTTTAGAATTGAGGTGAATGAGAAATGGAGAAAAAAATAAAATTTTGATTTTTTCTTCATTGCAAAGGAACATTGTCTCATATTGGAGGAAAACTCATTTATTGAGTATATATATGATTATACTTCTTCTAAGATGATACTAAATATACTCAACAAATGAATTTTCCATTTAAATATTCCTATAATTCTTTATAATGGTAGTAAATCTTTTGATCAACCATTTTTGCTATAACAATAATCATTATGGCATAGTTCCAAAGATTGAGGTATAACAGAGATGAATGGCATGCGCTTAACTATTTTCTTCTTCATTCCTTTTGTTCTCTTCAATTTGGATTAATTTTTGTTTTACAATGGCTTTTGTAACACATACTTTGAGCAAATTAGCTTCGTATTGATTTTTTGACTTACTTTCTAACAAAAGTACTATAAACCAGAAGATAATATTCTAACTGATATACTCAAGTATATAAAAAGATTTGAGTCTTCTTCAGGGGGCGGCTCAAACACATGTGTGGCCTAAAGCAAAAGTTTAATGTAAGACCTAAATTTTTAAAAGAAAGTTATGATATATATTTTTATTTGAAGTCTATTTTTCTATCTTTTCGAGATGCAAAGTTGTTAATGTTATAAATAGAATTGTATTTAAGGTGAATGTCTATATTTTAGAGAGATTTTAGGGTTCGTTACTTTGTGGCTAAGTTACTATTTCCCTATAAATAGAGAGATTTTATTCCATCGTAAATCATCCCAAAATCAATAAGAATTCTCTCTCTATTTTTCTCTGTAATACTCTTTTCTTCTTTTATTGTTTTATATCACGTTATCAGCATGAGACTCCGACCAATTGAGTAGAGGCTTTGGGATATGTACATGATGCTCAACTTGTACATAATATTGAGCATGATGATAGTCAATTATTCCATAAACTTCCTTCAGGGATAAATTCTGGATTTAAGGTAAGTATTTTATCTTATTTTTCTTTTTTAAATTCTTGAAATTCTATAATTTGATTTTAAATACAAGCAAAGACAATAAATTTTGACTATAACTCTAATAGAGTTTGTGAGAAATTATAACCACACGAAGTGGTAAAATTTTTATATCTTGCTATGATCAAATTCATGTATGATTATGAGCATAAGAAGTGAAAACCGGTCCCATTGAATTTGCTTCATTCTCGTTCCTTTAAGAGAATGTAGTAGCAATATATAATAAATCTAAAAGAAGATAAAACTATTACCATGAAGGTATCAATGGATGTGGACGTGGCAATAGATGGAACTATAATCATCATCATTGTGGTAATGAGAACAATAAGGATTCTCAAAATAATCCTTCACTCTATGAAAATAACATGAATCATCGATTTGACATGAGATTTTGTAAAGCACATATTGATGATTATGGTCCATTCATGATGTGCATGTGACAACATGTGATTTATGAATACATATTCATTCTTGAAAGAATATAAACATGCTAGTGGTAGTGAATATACCTCATTGATCACCTCTAGAAGGAGGTTTGAGAGGAAATAAAAAAATAATGCCATTATTATGGCATAAATGATCATTGGGCACGTACCTATTGTACACCAAAATATTTTGGCAATGTGATTATTAAAGGAGAAAAGCAATGCAAAAATAAATAAATAAATAGATCTTGCATATAATTTTGACCATGATCATAATGGTATAACTTTCTCTTTAAAAGAGATATTCACCATATGGATGTTGATGAATATGTGGTAGTACCAAATTAATTGAGAGCTCTCGAAGAGCCAATTATTACTATTTTGGAGGAATAAAATTAATATCAATAAGACATTATGTTGTAGTAAGTCTCAAAGAAACTTATTGAGTTTCAAAAGTATTCTCGAAAGCGTTGGTTATATTGAGAGTATAAATAATAAGAAGATTTAATATCTACATATTACTACAATTATAGCGGGGTAATATGTATATGAAAATTACCCCCTTTATTACTTGATTTGTACTACACAAATTAAAATTATGGTGAAATTACATGATGCAGTAAACTTGACGTTTATTGATATAAACGCATATCATAATAAACTTGGAGTTTTTTTTTATAATGCACCCGTCATGGAGCGAACCTAAACTTTATCAATATTGATAATTTATTCAATTGGCATAATTGGTTTAGCCATATTAATTTAAGTATGATGTGAAATAAAAGAGAATTCACATAGGTAAATGTTAAAGAAACTAGAAAGTTCTTTACGAATTCTCTTATGTTGTTTGTTCTCATTAACTAATAGGCCAACTAAAATTGGGATTGAATGCCATGAATGCTGAGCACATTCACTTGTCATGTATACCACATAAGATGCATCTATGAGATGGTTACATGTGCGATTATTATTAACCCGCAACCTAGTGTTGGCGAGGTAACTTACTCAATAATTTAATTTAGAGCATAATTTCCAAATTTTCTATTCAAGACAGTTCATCTTGATAAGTTGGTCTACATCACAGTTGATTTAGCAAAATGATTTATTGAGTGCCTCTTAATAGCTAAACTATTGCTTATGAGAATAATATTATCTATATCTGTTTGATATACGTTATATACGAAAGTTTATTACATTCTCCCTCACAATTGGTTCAGGGTCTGGAATCAAATAATTTCATCTTATTATTATTGACGTGCGGTGTATATTTTGATTAACACCATAACACTCAAAGGTAGATTTCCAAAGTTGAGGAAGCAAGTTAGTTTTTCTAACATGAGGGGGAGACAAGATAAATAGTTGAGAAAAAGTTATGTGAGATGAATTATCGTTTATACATCTAGATCTAAGATAATATGAACTTGAAGTTCATAAAAGTTAATTCATATGCAATATATTGCATAGCATGCCAGACACATTTGCTGACCCAAAGAAAGTAACAATATCCTCACTGCAAATGCTCTTATTAGAATAAGTCCTAGAAGGACAAAGTCTTTGGTACACTAAAAGCTTTTAGACAAATCAATTTCAAATAAAATTCTTGATAAAGAAGATGAGAAAATGATCATAATAATGAGGCTGGTGATCTAGAATATCACATGACATAACACTTCATAAAATCTCAGGAGAGGTTTAGGTAACTGAAAATATGAATGAAGAGATTTCTATGTTATGTCATTATGAAAAAATGTTGGAACCGATATAAAACATTCGTTGACGACACTATGATAGCGATAAGTATAGATGAGGATCTTAAGTTTGTCGAATACAGACACAAAAATATTGGCCAAATGGAAGAGTCAAAATTCGAATAGAATTGGTTTCATATGAAAGATATGTAGTTTTGGACTTGCAGTTCAAACACTTCAAAGTATAAATTTAATGGTGTGTGCAATTACTTTTATCTATCTTATATGTCTAGCATGACATGAAAACTTGATATGCATCTAAAGTCTAATTATATGGCTTATATGACTTAACTTATATGACAATCCCTGAAAGGTTTAAATCGGTTAAAGCATGTATAATTCTTAGTCCTGAAATACCACGTCCTAGGTGCAATTTGTGCACATTTGTATCTTGCTATAATTATAAGCATATAATGTGATAGCGAGAATATTTTACCTCTATGGAGATATTGAGAAGGCCATTCCACGACATTTTATGAAGACATTACATATTCTATCAAGAATGATGATATCAAGGTGCAACATATTCATTCAAGTTAATATGGATGATTTGTTTATCAAATATCTACCAACAATCTTTTAAAGATGGTGTACAAGATTGTGAAGGCTCAAAGATATGAATTGATTGTCTCGTCAAGGGGAGTTAATACGCGTTGTACTTCTTTTTTCTTATAAGGTTTTGTCCCATTGAGTTTTTCTTGCAAGGTTATTAATGAGGCAACCAAAAGATGTATTTCTAAATATGTGTACTCTTTTTTCTTCTCTAGAATTTTTATCCCACTAAGTTTTATTTTAGTTAAGGTTTTAATGAGACATATTATCTGTTGAATAGACACTCAAGGGGGAGTGTTATAATAGAATTGTATTTAAGGTGAATGTCTATATTTTAGAGAGATTTTAGGGTTTGTTACTTTATGACTAAGTTACTATTTTTCTATAAATAGAGGAGTTCTATTCCATTGTAAATCATCCCAAAATCAATAAGAATTCTCTCTTTTTTCTCTGCAATACTCTTTTCTTCTTTTCTTGTTTTATAACAGTTAATAATTTTTTTATAATCGATTCCTAATAATTCCTTTTTAATTGATAATATAGACACCCATTTAATCTATCTTGGGACATTGTTAATATCAGTTAAGATCTTATCAATTATAATCTTGAAAATGTCTTTTCTTCGAGGCAATTGTTATAGAAAAACTCTACTTTTGTATAAAATGTACTAAATATTATTTTTTTAAATACCTAGAAATCTATTTTTTTTTTTTTTAAATGAGGCTCTCAAAATTTGGGGGTCTAAGGCACAAGCCTTACTTGGAACAACGTTAGAGCCGGTCCTGGTCTTCTTTCACATGCCTATATAATATTGTTCATAGCAAAATGAAGAGATTTCCCCAACATAAAGATGTTTTTCGAAAGAGAAGTTAATAAAAGTTTACTTAAGATCAATCAACAATATTAATATCTCAATAATGATTAAATAGATTGACTATATTATCAATTACAAAAAAAAATATTAGAAGAAGTTAACTGTAAAATTAACTAATATCTTTGCCTCTAAAGACCTTTAATAACGATTCAGCTTTAGGCCCCGTACTCCTTTGAACCACCTTATGATCTTAGCATAGATTTGGTCATATATAACTAGTTGGAAATAAATGTCCTATATAAAAACAAGGCAAATGGGACTAAGAAACACTCAAAACTAATCTGCTCGTAATTTTATTTCTTGTTTCTGAAGTTTTTATCTTCCCTGTCTAATTCCTTTTCAATCTTTGTTACGTTTTTGGAGATTTACTTTGTTACTATCTTTGACAATCCTTGCAACAGCTTGGTCCTCAGAAGGGAAATTGGAACGGAAAGTAAAGGAGTAATACGGATCGTTTCCTTAGTTGCATAGTTTGCCAAGTAAAATTAAACTCTTCAGCACATTGTCATACTTCAAAGTAATTGACAAAGTGGCAGAGGTTTAGTATTAATTAACTTGTCAAACTAAAGGAAACGCCCCTCTGAAGTATGACAAAAATGAACAAGGTTTTCTCAAAAAGGTGTTACATCTTTTGCTTTCATTTCACTTGTGTCAAACTAATTTGAACACTCTTGTTGCTTAAAATTTTGTATATCCTTTAAAGGGTTTCCGTGTAAACTTGTAAAGTATCAACAGTAGGCTTCGCTTCAATCTTACTTTACATTTCAACCAAAAGGGATGAAGTTTAACTATTGCACTTATTACCATTCTCTTGCCAAATAAGAGGAAAAGAGGGTCATTACATTCGCAGCGATGATATTAAGTATACCACTTATCTTTCCTTCCCCGCTCACCTAAACCATACATAGTGCAAATAAGTTATATAATTAGTTTTTGAGATAATATTAAATAGCTTTCACTCAAATTTGCTAACACTCACATCACTTATGGCTCAAATTAGTAGCCGGCCTAAAGTTTGGTGTCGGACAATTGTCATAATTTAATCTGAACACAGTTTTGTTATTAATAATTGTATAAACAATTCATGCGTTATAATTCATGTATAAATAGTCCCTAAATCAAATGACCTTAGGGAGACCGCCACATTAATAACATTATTTTTAAAACTTTGTCAATGTGGACATGTTAAAAAGTGTTACAAAATAAAGACCATAAACTAAAGATAAGTATAAAGAGAAACTGATATATTATTCAAACTTCAAATTTATGTAAAAAATGAATTGAAATCTCCTCTATTTATACAAGAAAGAAAACTGTTGTATAAGCTGCTACTGTACCAGATATAGATAATCTTCTATCGGGGGTGATGTTTATCCATAACGGAGTACTAAAAAGATAAATTCATTGTACCATATATAGATAATCTTCTACCGGGGATGATGTTTATCCATAACGGGGTACCGAAAAGCTCATTGTACAAATATAGATAATCTTCTACTGGGGGTGATGTTTATCCATAATGGGATACCGAAAGGATAAGCTCATCATACCAGATATAGATAATCTTCTAGGGGGATGATGTTATCCATAACGGGGTACCGAAAGGATAAGTTTCTTCAGGAGGCTTATTTCCAATAGAGTACTAAATAGAAAAACATATTTATGGCGGAGTCTCGTATAGATAAGCTTCTTCAGGAAGCTTATTTACAACGGAGGTACTAAATGAACATCCATAATATAATATATTTATAACACTCCCCCTTGGATGTTCATTAAAAGATAATGTGCCTAATTAACTTACTAGGAAAAAGCTCGTGGAAAAAAATCCTAGTGAAGGAAAAAGAGTACACATATTTAGTAATACGCATAGCTAGTTGACTCATTAAAAACTTTATAAGGAAAAACCCTATGGGAAAAATCTTAGTAAGAGAAAAAGAGTATAGCGCGTATTTTACTCCTCCTAGTAAAAACCTTGTTTCAAATATTTGAGTCTCCGCATTCCAATCTTGTATACTATCTTCTTAAAAGTTGAAGTTGGCAAAGATAGTGAATAAATCTGTCGGATTGTCACTTTAACGGATTTGTTGCACATCAATGTCACCATTTTTCTGAAGATCAGAATAATTTTGGTGAATTGTGCTTTGTTCTATCTCCTTTTATAAATCCTCCCTTTAATTGGGCTATGTATGCAACATTATTTTCGTATAAAATTGTGGATCTTTTATTACATCCCAAATCATATTTTCCTTGAATAAAATGAATCACTGATCTCAACCATACACATTCCCTACTTGCTTCACGAATAGCTATTATCTCAGCATGATTTGAAGAAGTAGCAACAATAGATTGCTTTGTGGAGCGGCATGATATGACATTACCTCACAATTAAACACGTACTCGGTTTGAGATCGAGCTTTATGTGGATCAGATAAATAACCTGCACCTGCATAACCAACAAGATCTGCACTATCTTTGTTAGAATAAAATAAACTCATATCAAGTGTTCCCTTTAAATATTACAATATATGTTTAATCCCGTTTTAATGTCTTCGCATAGGAGAAGAGCTATATCTTGCTAGTAAATTAACAGAAAATACTATGTCAGGCCTTATAATATTAGCAAGATACATTAGTGCACCAATTGCACTAAGATAAGGTATTTCGAGACCAAGGAGTTCCTTATCCTCTTCTGGAGGTCGGAACAAATCCTTATTCACTTCAAGTGATCGAACAACCATCAATGTACTCAATGGGCACGCTTTGTCCATGTAAAAGTATTTTAAGACCCTTTCTGTATAGGCAGATTGATGGATAAAGATCCCGTCTGCTAAATGTTCAATTTGCGAACCAAGACAAAGTTTTGTCTTTCCAAGATCTTTCATCTCAAATTCTTTCTTAAGATATTCAATTGCCTTTTGGAGCTCTTCTGGAGTTCCAACAAGATTTATGTCATCAACATAAATAGCAAGTATAATAAATTATGATGCTATTTTCTTTATAAGAATACATGGACAAATAACATCATTTATGTAACCCTCTTTCAGCAAATATTCACTAAGGCGATTATACCACATACGCCCAGATTGCTTTAAATCGTACAAAGATCTTTGTAATCTGATTGAATACATTTTTCGAGATTTTGAATTTACTTCAGGCATTTTAAATCCTTCAGGGATTTTCATATAAATTTCATTATCAAGTGAACCATATAGATAAGCTGTAACTACATCCATTAGATGTATTTCAAGCTTTTTATGTAGTGCTAAACTGATGAGATATTGAAATATTATGGCATCCATAACAGGTGAATATGTTTCATCAAAATTGACTCCAGGTCGTTTTGAGAATCCTTATGCGACAAGGCGAACTTTATATCTTTCAATTTCATTTTTATCATTCCTTTTTTTGCACAAAAATTTATTTATGACCAATTATTTTTATACCAGCAGGTGTTTGGACTACTGGTCCAAAGACCTCTCTTTTAGCAAGTGCGTTCAATTCTAATTGAATTGCCTCTTGCCATTTTGGCCAATCAGATCTTTGTCGACATTCTTCGACAGATCGGGGTTCAAGATCCTCACTATCTTGCATAATGTTAAGTGCAACGTTATATGCAAAAATATTATCCACCACTATTTCAGATCGATTTAAATTAATCCCTTCACCAGTAGAACTTATTAAAAGCTTCTCACTCACTTGAGTCTTGGGTTCATTGATTTCTTCAGGAATCTCAGAACTAATCAGATCTTGGGTCTCTTTAGGGGATCCCTTCATAGTATCGTTTTAATCATTAATCGATTTTCTTTTTTGAGGATTTCGATCCTTAGAACCCAAAGTCCTACCACTCTTCAAGCGTATTTTAGGTTTATTAGCTCTCATGCTAATAGATGGTTTCGCTGGGACATCAATTCGGATAGGCACATTCTCTGCAGGGATATGTGACTTAGTTATCATTTTCAAATCAGTAAACGCGTCTGACATTTTATTTGTTATATTTTATAAATGGATGATCTTCTGGACCTCCTGATTACATATAGGGGTACGTGGATCAAAACGGGATAATGATGAAACTTTCACGCAATTTCTCTTTTGGTTTCCTTTTTCTCTCCCCCTAATTGCGGAAAATTTATTTCATCAAACCGACAATCTGCAAATCGAGCAGTAAATATTCTCCCGTCAATGGTTCAAGATAGCGAATAATAGAGGGTGATTCAAACCCAACATATATTCCTAACCTTTTCTGCGGGCCCATCTTACTGCGCTGTGGTGGTGCTTGGCACATATACATCATATTCAAAAATTCGTAAATGGGCAATATTTGGTTCATGACCAAAAATGAATTGTGACGGAGAATATTTATTATAATGTGTCGGTCCGAGACGGATAAGTGATGCTGCATGCAAGATAACATGACCCCAAACAGTAGTGGGCAATTTTATTTTCATAAGTAGTGGTCTTGCTATTAATTGCAGGCATTTAATAAATGACTCTAAAAGGCCATTTTGAGTATGAACATAAGCTACATGATATTCAACTTTTATCTCAACTGATAGAAAGTAATCATCAAAAGCTTGAGATGAGAATTCTCCAGCATTATCAAGGCGAATAGCCTTTATAGGATAATCTAGGAATTGTGCTCTTAATCAAATTATTTGGGCTAATAGCTTTGCAAATGCCAGGTTACGAGATGATAGTAGGCACACATGAGATAATCTTGAAGATGCATCTATTAGGACCATAAAATATCTAAACAACCCACTTCGTGGGTGAATAGGTTCACATATATCCCCATCTATACGTTCTAAAAAGGCAGAGGATTCAATGCCAACCTTCATTGGTGATGGTATAGTGATCTTTTTGCCTTGATAACAAGCATCACAAGAAAAATCATTATTTGTAAGAATCTTCAGGTTCTTTAATGGATGTCCACTCGAATTTTCAGTAATTCGTCTCATCATTATTGATCTAGGATGGCCCAAACGGCCATGCCAAAGCACAAAAGTATTTGAATCAGTAAACTTCTGGTTTATAATAGAGTGTGCTTCAACTGTACTAATCTTTGAATAGTATAAGCCAAAAGATAAAGTTGGTAACTTTTCTACAATGCACTTCTGGCTAGAAACATTCTTTGTAATACAAAGATATTCCATATTCATATCTATCGTCTCAACATGATACCCATTTCGGCGGATATCTATAAAACTTAACAAGTTTCTTCGGAACTTGGAGAAGAATAATGCATTGTTTATAATAGGTTTTGTTCCCTTGGACAGAATTATAGTGGCTCTTCCGGAGCCTTAAATCAAACTTATATTACCAGAAATTGTTGAAACATTTGCTTTTTTCTTATGCAAACAAGAAAAGTATTTCTGATATTTGAATATGGCATGAGTTGTTCCACTGTCAATTACAAAAATATCTTCATGATTGGTCTTTGGTCCAATCATAATTTGAGAATTATCCATATTCTTCAAAATAACATAAACAAAATAAATCTGATAGTAAACATCATTATCAAAGCATATTTTATTTATGTACAACAATTACATAATCATACTATCTACTACAAATAACAAAAATTAAAATATTTATATTTCCACAGATTCATCATCGATCACATAACTTGTTTCTCCTTCCGGGAGTGCAAAGTAATCAGCTACATCCAAATGCATGAAGTCTAAATTATCTTCAGAAATAAATTTTGCTTCAGCATTTTTCTCTGTCTTCTTCAGGGAGGGTTGATATAGCTCAACCAGGTGCTTTGGCGTACGACAGGTACGTGACCAGTGCCCTTTTCCTCCACATCTATGGCATGCATTTTTTGCCTTTGCTGCTTGCACCGCTTCATGCTTTTGTTTCTTCCTTTTCCACTGCTGGTGGTGGGAAGGGTTCTTTGGTGCATTATTATTACCATGACTAGAGTTTCTCCCCTGACCACGAGCCATGACCACGACTGGGGCCACGTCCTCTTCCACGCTTAGCTTGATGGAAGTTCGTCTCATTCACTTTAGGGAATGGACAAGAACCAGTAGGTCGACTTTCATGGTTTTTCATTAATAGCCCATTACGTTGCTCGGCTACAAGAAGATGTGAGATAAGTTCAAAATACTTTTTGAATCCATCTCTCGATATTGCTGCTGCAGGAGCATATTCGGGGCATGAAAAGTGGTGAAAGTTTTCTCCAACATATCATCATTAGTAATATTATCACCACATAATTTCAATTGGGAAATAATTCTGAACATAGCAAAATTATACTCACTGATAGATTTAAAATATTGTAGCCTTAGATGAGTCCAATCATAACGTGCCTGTGGAAGAACGATCATTTTCAGGTGGTCATATCTATCTTTCAAATTATTCCACAGTATGACTGGATCTTTAATAGTGAGATATTCCATTTTCAAGCCTTCATCAAGGTGATGGCATAGGAATATCATGCTTTGGAACGGTCTTGGTTTGTTGCTTGATTTTTGTCCTTGATGGTGTCTGCCGGTCCCATCCATTCAAGATGAATTTCAGCATCAAGCACCCAAGACATGTAGCTTTTGCTCGATATATTCAGGGTTACAAATTCAAGTTTAGAAAGATTTGACATTATTTAGAAAAAGAAAGTTCGTACCTCTGATACTTTCAAAGTATTTGCTCGAAATGGCAGAGTCTCGTGCTAATAACGTGTTATAAAATAAAGACTGTAAAGTAAAGACAAGTATAAAGAGAAACTGATATATTATTCAAACTTCAAACTTATGTACATAATGAACTGAAATCTCCTCTATTTATAGAAGAAAGGAAGCTGTTGTGTAAGCTGCTTCTGCAAGCTGTTGTATAAGCTGCTTCTGCAAGCTGCTGTGTAAGCTGCGTCTGCAAGATGCTACTGCAATAGATATAGATAAGCTTCTACCGTGGGTGATGTTTATCCATAATGGAGTACTGAAAGGATAAGATCATTGAACCAGATATAGATAATCTTCTACCGGGGGTGATGTTTATCCATAATAGGGTACCAAAGGATAAACTCATTGTACCAGATATAGATAATCCTCTACCAGGGGTGATGTTTATCCATAACGGGATACCAAAAGGATAAGCTCATTGTACCAGATATAGATAATCTTCTACGGGGAGTGATGTTTATCCATAACGGGATACCGAAAGGATAAGCTCATTGTACCAGATATAGATAATCTTTTACGGGGGTGATGTTTATCCATAACGGGATACCGAAAGGATAAGCTCATTGTAGCAGATATAGATAATCTTCTACCGGAGGTGATGTTTATCCATAACGGGATACCGAAAGGATAAGCTTCTTCAGGAGGCTTATTTCCAATATAGTACTAAATAGATAAACATATTTATGCCGGAGTCTCATGTAGATAAGCTTCTTCGGGAAAGTTTATTTACAACGAACTAATAAATAAGCATCTATAATATAATATATTTATAAGAAAAAGGTAATAGAAGCAAGAAATTATTTTGGCGAGATTGAAAGTTTTACAAAGCAAATATCCATTTTAATTTCGGTATTCTCCCTTCAATAGAAATCACAAATTTTGGACGTAAAAGAAGGACGTGGATATGGTAAGTTCCACTCGATTTATGAACATCACAGAGAGGACTGTGGTCGCCACACGTTTGTCACCCCCTTCACCCCTTTCTCTTCTCTTTATACTTCACATATATACTGTCACCAACCTGAAACCACAGAGCGTCCCCGAGAAAAAAAAAAATAGAACCAAAATTGACAATGGCGTCGGCTATAAGCATGGTTCAAGCTGGGTTCTCATACGGCGGCGCATTATCTTCGTTTACGGGGAGGCCCAGGCGGATGGTGGTGGTTCGGGCTGAAGCTATAAACCCAGATATTAAGAAGGACGAAGCCAAAGTGGTGGACTCTGTTGCCGTCACTGAACTCTCTAAGCCTCTTACTGCTTACTGCAGGTTCTTCTTTTTATTTTTGTTTTCCCCAAGTAATTTATAGTATTATATATTCTTGTGCGCCGTGATTTCCTTACACTTGCAAAAGAGTCAAAGACCTTTCACTTTTTGTTCTTTTTAAAATTTTAGATAATTCTTCTTAGTACCGTGGAATATGCCGACAAAATTGTCAGCAGCCTGCAATTTTTTAATATTCCAGTAAAAGTTAGCTGAAGCACTAGGGATTTAAATAATCTGTTGATAAGTGAATACATTTATCGCTGCGCACAGGGACAAGGCACAAAGAGGGATGGGTCAATCGACAATGTTTTACGGTCTTATTTCCAATAATAACCTTTTCATTTTTCTTCAATCTTATTTTATTTGAAAATTCCTTTTGTAATGGTGGCTCTTGTACATTGATAGGAAAAGGAATTTGTTTCCGATACTACCTGCACAAATTATGCAGTAATTCTCACTGTAATTTACTAGTTGTATAACGTAATTGTGTTTAATCACATATGACATACCATATGGAGATTGTATGAAGTGATAAAATATAACCCAAAGATATTATTGAAAAATTATTTTCTCCAATTTAAGAACCAAACGCATGTTCTAAATTGTATACCCTATAACCAGATTTTAATCAACAAAAGATTCGTGTGACGAACACAAAGTACTTTTGACTTGGGATTAGTAAATGCTTTCAATGGGGAGAGAGGGATAAAACTTGGTGAGTGTCATGAGTTCGAGTTGATGGGTTCATTTCATTCAAAAGCCAAAGTAATATGCATGTGCCTAAGGAAATATTTGGCTGAGAATTTCTTTGGTTTGGTAGCCAACTTTATTGAATTTCTTTGGTTTGATAGCCAACTTTATTGAATTGTCAACATTGAAGAAAAAGAAGGAAAAATGTGTGCAAATTATCAAATATAGTAGGCTTTAGAGAGTGAGGCTTCGACTATACAAGGAGAGCTTCGGCTCTCATTTCTACACACCAACAAAAGAGAGAAAGAAAGAGTGAGGTCTCACAGATAAGGTATAAGAAAATAGTCTGTGAGAAAAATAGAGAGTGAGCGATATGTAGTAAGGTGGGAATATCAAAAGAGGGTTCTTTCTTTTGAGTGTTGTAGTGGTCTTTGGAGTATTTTACTCAGACCTAAAAAGTGTACATTTTCTTGCTATAGTGATATCAGTTGCTCCTCTCGGGGCTGAAATTTTTTCTCTTATTCAAAAGGGTTTTGCACGTAAAAATCTTGGTGTCGTTGTCACTCTTTTATTCTTGTTAATTACCGTATCTCGGTGCTACGTTATTATACAACTTTTATTACCGTGAATATTATTTCTGTAGGGGGTTTATTCCCAACAACTGGTATCAGAGTACAAGTTCTGCTCGTTCGTAGAAATACTATTCACTGTCGGTAGTACTATACTCGGTGAAAAATAAAAATATCCGGAGTAAAGGACGAGGTAGCAAATTTAACGGAGAATAGCGGTTTCTCAACATGGCAAAGAAGAATGAGGGATCTACTCATCCAACAAGGATTACATAAGGTATTAGATGCTGATGCGAAAAAGCCTGATACCATGAAAGCAGAGGATTATGCTGACTTGGATGAAAGGTTTGCTAGTACAATCAGGTTGCACTTATCAGATGATGTGGTAAATAACATCATTGATGAAGGCACCGCACGTGGCAGTTGGATATGGTTGAAAAGCCTATACATATCCAAAACGCTGACAAATAAATTGTACCTGAAGAAGCAGCTATACGCCCTACACATGGGTGAAGGTACGAATTTTTTGTCACATTTAAATGTGTTTAACGGACTAATCACACAGCTCGCCAACCTCGGAGCGAAAATCGAGGAAGAAGATAAAGCCATCTTGCTATTGAACTTGTTGCCATCTTTGTACGATAATTTGGCAACAACCATCCTGCACGGTAATACTACCATTGAGTTGAAAGACGTCACATTGGCTCTTCTACTCAACGAGAAGATGAGAAAGAAGCCTGAAAATCAAGGACATGCTCTCATCACAGAAGGTAGAGGCAGGAGTTATCAAAGGAGTTCGAGCAACTATGGTAGATCCGGAGCTCGTGGGAAGTCTAAGAACCGATCCAAAACAAGAGCTAGAAATTGCTACATTTGTGATCAACCATGTCACTTCAAAAGAGATTGCCCAAATCCAAGGAAGGGCAAAGGTGAAACTAGTGGCCAGAAGAATGACGCCACAGCCGCCATGGTGCAAAACAATGATAATGTTGTCCTCTTTATAAACGAGAAAGAGGAATGCATGCACTTATCAGGTCTGGAGTCAGAATGGGTAGTTGATACAACAACATCTTACCATGCCACATCGGTAGATATGTAGCAGGTGATTTCGGCACTGTGAGAATGGGTAACACAAGTTACTCAAAGATTGCAGGAATTGGTGACATTTGTATCAAGACAAATGTCGGATGCACGTTGGTTCTGAAAGACGTGCGACATGTACCAAATTTGCAGATGAACTTGATCTCGGGAATTGCTTTAGACCGAGATGGATACGAGAACTATTTTGCAAATCAAAAGTGGAAATTCACCAAGGGATCATTGGTGATTGCAAAGGGAGTTGCTCGTGGCATGTTGTACAGGACAAATGTAGAAATATGCCAAGCTGAATTGAACGCGGCACAAGATAAGTTTTTTGCAGATTTGTGGCACAAAAGGATGGGTCATATGAGCGAGAAGGGATTGTAGATTCTTGCCAGGAAATCACTCATTTCTTATGCCAAAGGTACAACGGTAAAACCTTGTGATTATTGTTTATTTGGTAAGCAGCATAGAGTCTCATTCCAGACATCGTCTGAAAGAAAATTGAATATACTTGATTTGGTATATTCTGATGTTTGTGGTCCAACGGAAATTGAATCGATGGGCGGTAACAAATATTTTATTACTTTTACTGATGATGCTTCACGAAAATTATGGGTTTATATTTTGAAAACCAAAGATCAGGTGTTTCAAGTTTTTCAGATGTTTCATGCTATGGTGGAAAGGGAGATAGGCCAACAGCTAAAGCGTCTCCGAAGTGACAATGGAGGTGAGCCATAGGATCAGACATGAAAAGACAATTCCTGGAATCCCACAACACAATGGCGTAGCCGAAAGGATGAACCGCACCATTGTGGAGAAGGTGAGAAGCATGCTCAGAATACCTAAACTGCCTAAGTCATTCTAGGGTGAAGCAGTTCAGACTGCCTGTTACCTGATCAATAGGAGTCCATCAGTTCCATTGGCGTTTGACGTCCCAGAGAGAGTTTGGACCAACAAGAAGTGTCCTACTAGCATCTGAAGGTGTTCAGTTCCAGAGCTTTTGCACATGTACCAAAGGAGCAAAGAACAAAGCTGGATGATAAAACTGTTTCCTGCATATTTATCGGATATGGAGATAAAGAGTTCGGATACAGATTGTGGGATCCTGTAAAGAATAAGGTCATCAGAAGCAGGGATGTAGTCTTCCGAGAAAGTGAAGTTGGAACTGCTTATGATATGCCAGAGAAGGCCAAGAATGGTATAATTCCTAACCTTGTTACTATTCCTTCTACTTCTAACAATCCCACAAGTGCAGAAAGTAGGACCGGCGAGGTTGCCGAGCAAGGTGAGCAACCTGGTAAGGTTATTGAGCAACGGGAAGCAACTTGATAACGATGTCGAGCAAGTGGAGTACCCCACTCAGGAAGAAAAATAACCTCAACCTCTAAGGAGATTAGAGAGGCCAAGGGTAGAGTCATGCAAGTACCCTTCCACATAGTATATCCTCATCAGTGATGAAGGGGAGCCAAAAAGTCTTAAGGAGGTACCGTCTCATCTAGAAAAGAATCAGTGGATGAAAGCCATGCAAGAGGAGATTGAATCTCTACACAAAAATGGCACGTACAAGCTGGTTGAACTTCCAAAGGGAAAAAGACCACTCAAATGCAAATGGGTCTTTAAACTCAAGAAAGATGAAAATGGCAAGCTGGTCAGAACAAAGCTCGATTGGTGGTAAAAGGCTTCAAACAAAAGAAATGTATTGATTTTGACGAAATTTTCTCACCTGTTGTCAAAATGACTTCTATTCGAACAAATTTTAGCTTAGCAGCTAGCCTAGATCTTGAAGTGGAGCAGTTGGATGTGAAAACTATATTTCTTTATGGAGATTTGGAAGAGGAGATTTATATGGAGCAGCTAGAAGGATTTGAAATAGCTGGAAAGAAACACATGGTGTGCAAATTGAATAAAGACCAAGGCAGTGGTACATGAAGTTTGATTCATTCATGAAAAGTCAAACATACATAATGACCTATTCTTATCCATGTATATACTTCAAAAGATTTTTCTGAGAATAACTTTATTATATGGTTGTTGTATGTGGATGACATGTTAATTGTCAGAAAAGACAAGGGGCTGATCGCAAAGTTGAAGGGAGATTTGTCCAAGTCATTTGGTATGAAGGACTTGGGCCCATCACAACAAATTCTGGGTATGAAGATAATTCGAGAGCGAACAAGTAGAAAGTTATGGCTGTCTCAGGAGAAGTACATTGAACGTGTACCGGAACGCTTCAACATGAAGAATGCTAAGCCAGTCAGCACACCTCTTGCTGGTCACCTGAAGTTAAGCAAGAAGATGTGTCCTATAGTAGTGGAGGAGAAAGGGAACATGGCCAGAGTTCCTTATTGTTCAGCAGTCGGAAGCTTGATGTATGTAATGGTATGCACCAGACATAATATTGATCATGCAGTTGGTATTGTCAGCAGATTCCTTAAAAATCCTGGAAAGGAACATTGGGAAGCAGTCAAGTGGATACTCAGGTACCTAAGAGGTACTGTAGGAGATTGCTTGTGTTTTGGAGGATCTGATCCAATCTTGAATGGATACACGGATGCTGATATGGCCGGTGATACTGATAATAGAAAATTCATTACTGGATATCTATTTACTTTTTCAAGGGAAGCTATATCATGGCAGTCTAAATTGCAGAAGTGTGTTGCACTTTCAACAACTGAAGCAGAGTACATTGCCGCTACAAAAGCCGGTAAGGAGATGGTATGGCTCAAGCGGTTTCTTCAAGAGCTGGAATTGTATCAAAAGGAATATGTTGTCTATTGTGACAGTCAAAGTGCAATAGACTTGAGCAAGAACTCCCTGTACCATGCAAGAACAAAGCATATAGATGTGAGATATCGTTGGATTAGTGAGTAGGTGGAGAACGAATCTTTACAGGTCAAAAAGATTCATACAAGTGAAAATCCTGCTGATATGTTGACCAAGGTGGTACCAAGAGACAATTTCGAGCTATGCAAAGAACTTGTCAGTGTGCACCCAAATTAGAAGATAGTGCTACCTCCTCTAGATGAATGAGACTGGAGGGGGAGATTGATGGGGTCCATCTCATTCAAAAACCAACGTAATAGGCATGTGCCTAAGGAAAATATTTGGCTGAGAATTTCTTTGGTTTGGTAGCCAATTTTGTTGAAATTTTTTGGTTTGGTAGCCAACTTTGTTGCATTGTCAACATTGAAGAAAAGAAGGAAAAATATGTGCAAATTGTCAAATATAATAGGCTTTAGAGAGTGAGGCTTCGGCTATAAAAGGAGAGCTTCGGCTCTCATTTCTACACACCAACAAAAGAGAGAAAGAAAGAGTGAGGTCTCACAGACAAGGTGTATGAAAATAGTCTGTGAAAAAAATAGAGAGTGAGCGATATTGTAGTGAGGTGAGAATATAAATTTCCTTGCTATAGTGATATTAGTTGCTCCTCTCGGGGCCGTGGTTTTTTTCCTTATTTAAAAGTGTTTTTCACGTAAAAATTTTGGTGTCATTGTCACTCTTTTATTCTTGTTAATTACCGTATTTCGGTGCTAATATTGTTCCGCATTTATTACCGTGAATATTATTTCTGTAGAGGGTTTATTCCCAATACGAGTTAAGTCCAATGTGAGTTTCTCTAGTTGGATTTGTTTCACCGCCTTCATTGATTGAGAATGGATAAGAGGTTCATGTGAGTGACGTGATGCTGAAAGAAGACCTTCTCTCCCTACTCCCTCTTCTTTTACCCTTTAATTGGTTAGAAAACAGGGATATAGAAGCACCACTTATTATCTACGTGATAACAGTAACTGATCATTGAACTGGAAAACAAAGTCATAGTTTTCCTCCTTTTTATCCTTGTGCAGATTTCCTTTTGTAACTCTTGCTAGAATCTTGGAATAGAATAACGCTTGGAACTGAATTGAATTTAGTTGGTAGTTTTAGTAAGTGGCTGGTTTTTGGGTGCAGGTGTTGGAGGTCTGGGACTTTTCCTCTATGTGATGGAAGCCACGTGAAGCACAATAAGGCGACTGGAGATAACGTTGGACCCCTGCTCTTGAAGAAGCAGTAAGCCAGTAAATGGTTGAGCTATCGTGTTAGTCTGTAGATTTTGAAAACTCATGAAGCCTGTTTCCCCAAGTATTTTGAGTTCGGTCTAACATTTGTTTGAAGTGAGATGTTCTTTCCAGGTGAATGTTCCTTAGTATAAGACTTATTTATCCCTTTTCAGCAGTAATTTTTCTCACGGTTGAACTTGATCTCATTGTGGTTTCAACTATGCTATATAACAGAAACTTATCCAATCTCATGAAACGTTAATATTATTTCCACACAGGGTTAGATGAGACTGACGACTTAACAAGCCATTTTATTCGAAAATAGTTATTGGTTTAGCTGATATATGTTTCACAATGTCTTATGGCTGTTAGTAGCTGCTGTTTAGGTTGGGCTTCCTTGTCTAAACCAAGAAGCCTTGAGCCATTCTATCGAGTGGTTGTTTTGATCGTTTAAGACTTTGGTAAACTGAAGTCGAGAGCCATTGGATTATTAGATCTTAGCTTTTGACACCAAGTTTCTGGTATGGCTAGAATGCGGTGCTTCCAGTAACAGTCAGACTTTGACAGCTTACACTCTGATTAGATGAGTGGGTAAAGTGATTTGAACGTTCATATCACAGTCTACTCTCTGATATTTAGTCATTCTATAGTAACCTTTCATTTGCCTTGAACATCAGCTATTCATCGATTTATGGCTAATATGCTTCATCAGTTTCTTCTAAAGATTGTGCTCATGGGATAATGTTCTTTAGTTGAGGGACATTTTGGTATAAACTGAATCCCTTCTCTTCAAGTCACAGCATCTGATCCTGGAAATAAAGAGTAGACATGAAAGGAAAGATGTGTAGTTTGACTAATCATAAACAAATCTACCTTTTGTGGTACTACTATTCCTAAATTACATATGGGCAAAGGAGAGCCTACTATTTACTATTTAGCATTCACTAGTCATCTTGGTTCATGTGGAATAGGAAAGGCAGGTGAATGTACACTCTCTGAGGTCTTGCACTTAATACGGCTTGCCAACTCGGTTGTGATAACTTCTTTTGTTTTTTCAGCACAATCTTCTTTAGTTTTCTGTCTTTTAAAAAGTATTTTGACCAGCTTTGTATTTTAGAGATGTGTAAAAAACAATAGATCAGAAGTAGAACACACCATACAATCATAAGACTTCCCTCTTATCCCAGTCAAATGGGACGAGAGTTTTGATGATTTTTTGTTCTATGCTACCTTGGCTATCTTGGCTTATAAAACACCAAACTTAACTCTCGTTTGGGCATAGATTTTGGCTATCTTTTTTAAAAAAAAAAAAAAGATTGAAAATAATGTTTATTCATGAAATATGATAAGTTTTTGAAAAAAAATTGATTTTTTTTATTTATCAAGTTCTCAAAAATTGGTTTAAGATAATTTTTGAGTAAAATTTTCTTGCACTCAAAAAACTTCAAGTTTTTTCAAATAAAATATATGTCCAAACACAATTTTAACTTTCAAAAATTATTTTTCAATACAAATTTAAATTTTTTTTTAAATTTCAATCAAATTTATGTTCAAACGCTATCTTAATATCTGAAAGGGCACTTTAAATTTTGGAAAAACAATCTATTGACACAGCTTGGAACGAAGTGCCAGAATTTTGTAGATGAAACAAACCTGCAACTTTAAAAAAAATAAAGTTATCTTTCATCTATTATTCCAAGTGTCAATAGATAAGGGCCACAGGATTTTAGGACTATAGGGTATCATGAAGTCACTATGTTCTGCTTGTGATATGAAACAATACAAAGTTCAAATTACCTAAAGCAAACATTTAATAGTAATATATTATATATTTGTCTATATTATTCTTTATCACCTTAAACATAAAATATTTCATTTAATCAATATTCCACTAATTGAAACAGTGTAATAAATGACTTCTTGTTCTTTTTTTAAATTAAATATTTTACGACAAATTAAATCTATTAAAGCGACTAATATTTCTGATAGAAGGGAATAGTAAATGGTATAATAATAGGAGTAATTATTTTTAATTTTCACAAAACGTATTGAAGCCACCAATATTTCGTTTCATTGCTCTTGAGTCCTCGACAGCAACAGATTCTGATGTGTACTGCAATCCCAGGACACTTGCTTTCAGTTTTGATGTAATTACATGTTGCTTATCTTTTTCTTTTCTGATTTGGGACATGTAACAGAGGTTGAAAGGCCTAGGATCTTCACTTTACTTTCTATTCGCGGATTAGAAGATTGATAATTAAGAAAACAATTTGAATAGTTGTTCATAATCAGTCAATTGATCAAGTTCTAGCCTCTGGTGAATAGAAATGGAGGAACCTGTCCAGACTTAGAAATAATTAGTCATTTTGTCCTTTAAATTTAGCGTGTTGAGAATAGGGAAGGACCTAATCAGGGTTGTAATGCTTGCAAACTGGAAGTAACAATCAAAATCCGTAACATATTCAGTTTAGTAGAGAAAAACTATCTAGGAGTGTGATGAGGTAATTGAAATTTCTTTATTCTTAATTTAATATATCACATTCGAACAATAAATTAAAATGAAGAACCTTTCGATAAAGAACACTTTACTTCCCTCAGTAGACTTACTCGAATTCGTAATAGTCAAGATAGTAAACTTTTGATGCCAAATAATTAATTTTAAAAATGGTGAACCCCTTAACTGCAGGAATCATGACATTGCACACTTGACAGTTGACACTACTAAAATCCTAAGTCTCTTTAATTCTTTAATGAAAAAGTTGTACTGCAGCCTGCTGTCCAGATGTTCACAAGGTGACACCTAAACACTAATGTTTGTTATAAAAGAATTGCTAACTACCAAATCATTCCAAAACAAAAAATTTTAATATTAGGACTCGGATTCACTCAATTGTTTAGTGTTAGATCTTAACTTAAAACATGGAGATTGGAGAGTGCATACCCAGTTGTCATAAGCATGCTTTATCAGTGACCTTCTTACATCTTAAGGAGTAATTCGCTTATTATACGCAGATCATAGCTTACATCCATTGAATATTACTTCTGATCATTCACGAGTTAGTGGCAGCTTTAAAACTGTATGTTTTATATTGCATCATAATAGAATAAACACTACCAATGAATTGTACTAAGAAGGTTGGACCAATGAATATTTAAAACAGCTTTCGCTTTCAGATGTAAACACTACCAATGAATTGTAACAAGGTTGGACCATTCAATTGAATTAATTAAAACAGCTTTCGCTTTCAAATGTAGAACTAGGGAATTTATCAAAACTTGCGAAATGTAACATTGATTTGTTGATTGGATCAGTCAACACGTGGTTTTCTCCCTACCTGTCAAACTAAAGGTATCAAATTGTCAAGGTAACCTGATTTGTCCTATTGCAGTCCGAGGGACCAAGGAATAATAACAACAATAAGAAATCGGGTTTGATCCTATAAATGGAATTTAAGGAGGATAGTATGTACGCAGATCTTATCCTTATTATTTGACCAAAAAAATATATTTTTTGATTAAAACAATTAAGTTTATATAATAATGGGATAAATTTAGTTAATAATAATATTTCTAGATGTGAGTTCCGTAAACGTGATAAGTGTTAGGCAGATCTGGTGGTGGATTGACAACAATAAGCGTTAACTGTTCCAAAAAGTATGAACAATAATGTAGCGATAACTAGCAATAAATAACAATAAGTGGCATTTACGTAAATAGGAGGAGTGATTTACCCAATAAAGAATGAACTAGATATTGTCTCTCCTGACAGTGATGAGTGACAGACAAATCCTAAAATGTTTGAGTTATCTCGGATCTGATGGAAAAGTGTGGAATAATATGAGCAAGAATCTTGATGAAAAGGTAGTGTTTGTATCTTAGTAAGAGAGAGAGGGAGAATCTTTTATCAAAAGCCTTTTCTTATAAAAAATGAAAGTCCCCTTTACACCATTGTCTTTTCTCTATTTATATGAGATATTTTTCTAACAAACCCCAATAGTATAAGTGCAGAGAATATGCACTAGAATATTCTCTTTAATATCCTATTTCGAAAACTAGCCGTTACAGCTTCGTCAACGGTGCTCGATCTCGACCATTGCTGACATCTCGACCATGAATCTCGCTGTTTCCTGGTCGACCTCGAATGATGATGACTCGAGGACTCTTCCTTTGATGTCATCTTATCTTAAATATTCTGGGCAAATTTTGACCCATACAGTTAGTCCCTCCACTTATTGAGGCCAGCCTCAGGCGGGCTTGATGAGCGAATTCTATTTAGTGCAGTTGAAACGATTGGATGAGCTGAATGAGTCATGATGATTGGGGCGAGATGGCGGCGTGGCCCTTTGTGAATCGCAAACTCTGGAGTTATGAGTTCCACAGGGTGACGTCATGACGTCATACGTCATTATGACACATTTTTCCAATATGTTGCTTCGTTTTGCGTGCATTTTTTGATTGAATCTACCGCTTCGGTTACTGTTCCAGGTAATGATGAGTTAATTCCTTGGTTTCGTCGCTTGAATTTCTATAAATAGGGGTGTATGGGTATAGTTTCGGCCTTTACAAAATTCTTGCATCAAAAACCCTATACCTTCTTCTTCCTCCTCCATTGTTGTGCATTGTTTCTTCTTGTTCTAAAAATTTCTATTGTTTTCGGTTCTCCGTTGTTTGATACCTTCCTCCCTCTTGTTGAAAATATGTCTAATGAACCTTCTTGGCCTATCGAGGGAAGTGACCCGGTCTCACTGGCAATTCTCTTTTCTCCTCATGCGGAGAGCGTTCCTACTGCTACAGAGGATGGATGCTTCCCGACTGTGGAAGAGATAGTTCTACACAACCCTGACGTTAAGTCTGATTTCTCGAAGTGGCCTGAAGCCGAGCCTGGAACCTTTAAATCGGCAATGACGGAGGCCGATTTGTCAGAGCTTAAAGCGAAGTACGACCTTCCTGGCCACGTCGAATTGATTCCCGCCGGGTGGGATGCGGTGCAACATCACCGTCATGGGTATTGCGCATACCACGCCTACCCCATTCATGTCGGCTACACTTTTCCTCTCTTCCCTCTGGCGGAGAAATTCTGTTGCTTCTACGGCATTTACCCGGCTCAACTCGCGCCGTATGTTTACAAGCTTATCAGGATGTTCACCAAGTTCCCTGAGTTGGCCAGGTTCGAGATCGCACTTCGACATCTGATGCACCAGTACGCCCCCAACCATCGAGGGGGAAAATGCTTGGTGGTGAAGATGGACGATAAGGCTAATCGCCAGTTCTGGCTCAACTTCTTCTTCGTTAGAACTGAAGACATGGTAGCCAACGTTGACGACTTCCTTGCAGCCTAGAATTGCACTCGTAAGCGGCTCGCTCCCTTGCACGTAGGTACTTGGTTTACTTTACTTAGTTGTGGATTCTGACCCCTCGTCCTCTTCTTATGCATCCAATACCTTGCCTCCCCCTTTGGTCGAGGACATTTTTGGTTGGGTCGGCCATCTCTTCCCTCACATTGCGGGAATTCGCGAGTGGCCGGGCTTCTTCAAGAGGCTTGGGCCGGCTCCCCCTTCGACTGGTAAGTTACTTTCGTTTTTGTTTTATAGGTTATTTCTCTTGACAGTTGTTTTGGCTAACTCTCTTATCCTTTTGAGCTTCCCTTGATTCCAGCTAGGGGGTCCTCGAGGAGGTCGAGAGCTCGTGCGCCTGTGTTTCGTAAGAGGAAAGCTGCCGCCTGTTCGGCTCCTATCCCTTCTCCGACCGTTGCTGATTCTGGTCACTCCTCAGTCCCACTTGCTGCTACTCCTACATCAACTCCTTCTTTATCTGTGGAGACTTCGGCAGCAGAAGCTCGATTTCTCCCTTGTATTGTCTCATAGACGAAGAGGAGGAATCGCAGCCAGGTGACGGGGACTTGATGCCTCGTAAGAGGAGATCGGTGGACGTGGGCGACCGGGTTGCTCGAGCCGTTGATTCGGTGATGGATGACTTCATGCTTCAGGAGACGCCAACTATCATCATAGAGGATGATGTCGGGCCGACGGTTGAGTTTCCAAGGTTGCTGGAGGCCACGAAGGTGTATCTCACCTTCTACGATGATTGAAACCGAAGGGCCATCCGCTTTGACTGATACTTCGAGGCAAGAGAGGCTGTCGACCTGGCAGCCGGCTGATAATGCTTCTTCACCGGCCAATAGGAGAGGCAAAGGCATTGCCAAAGACGGCTATGAGACGGGTTCAGACATCGGCGCCGCAGAGCTGAAGATGATGGAGGAAGGATTTACCTAGCTCGAGGTGAGGCTGGAAGGATCTATGTGGACCATTGCGATTCCCATGGATCGTGCTCTATTGAAGAATACAGAGAACGTAGTCCCCGCCCTCGACCCTCTTTGCTCCGACGTGGAGGGTGAAACCTCAAAGGGCTGGACGATGTCACTTTATTGAGGAGCATAGCCGTCCTTGCTCTTAGGGTAAGTATTTTAGGGCTTCATTTTTCTGTCTGGTATGTTCAAAATTTAGGGTCTGTTTTTAGTGCTTTGCCTTTGTCAGCGGAGGCACTCTCATTTTTGTATTTCCTTCTTTTTTTTTTCTTTTTATGACTGTAGACCATGATCTTGGAGATTGAAAGTGCCCGAAGGGAGGAGAGGCATAAGGCAATATTTGCGAAGTTGCAATGCAAATACTTTGAGTACCGAGGCAAGTACCGGGAGTTTCACAGGCGGTTTGGTGAGGGCGACAACTTGCAGAGCCTTCGTGATGAGCTGAAGGAGAAGGATGACGAGCTGGTGAGGGTCATCAAGAAGTGCAGTGTCCTTGAGGGGACGTTAAAAAGTAAGGAGGAAGAGCTCAAGGTCAGCAGAGCCGTGGAGGCCCAATGTGGCAACCTCCAGAAGCAAGTGGTCGAGTTGCGTAGGCAATTGGACGAGTGCTGCCTAGTGATGGAGGTTCTTCATGGCGAGGTTACTGAGAAACAGAACAAGCTGGAGAAGGAGGAGTCTTCCCATTTGGAGGCTCGGAGAAAGTCGAATATGTTAGAGTTGGCAAATAGGACTCTCTGAGTTGAGCGGGAGATTTTGACCAATCTACGACAAAGACAAAAGAAGATAGATTGGAGGAGAGGAGAGGAGAGCTGGAAAAAGACAAATCCCTCCTTCAGGACCAGGTGGACGCCTTAGAGGCTGAGAAGGCTCAACTCGCACAACTGTCATCCTCTCGCACTTCAAATTTTCCAAACATTCCCCGGGACCTGTACGAGGAATGGATTCATATTTAAGCTCAGTTAGATGTGTTCCGCAATTTGTACAAGGTGGAGTCTGTTTCTGCGGCCGCCCTTGATGATTTTCGCGTTAAGGCCCCCGAGGCTCGGATTGCCTGTGGATATGATCCCGCCACACCTGAGGTTGGTGACGATGAGGGGGATGGGGACGTGGACCAGCTTGAAGAGAATGCCTGGTATGATGCTGCATACCCTGAGGGCGATGGTGATGATGAAGGGGGAGATCGAGATGGCCCAAATGGTCAGGGCGATGGTACTGAAGGGCTCGTTGGCAGCTACCAGTAGTTTTTCTTCTTCTTTTTTCATTTCGTTGTAAGTTTGTGTATTTTTTGTAGGTGTCTTCGCGAGATTTTGTAAAAATTGTTTAAGTATGAACATGGAATGCTCATATTGTTTTCTGCATTTGTTTCCTTTTCTTTGGTTAGTTTTTTCTATACTTACGTGTTTTTTGCTTGTGTTTCTTTGTTCGAGCGAGGTCGATCATACTTGAACTTAGTTGCGGTCGAGGGCCGGTAGGTGTTATTTCGAGCGAGTTCGAACATAAGCTAACTTAATTATAGCCGAGGGCCGGTAGGTGTTAACTCGTACAAGGTCGAACGTGACCTGAATTCAATTTCGGCCGAGGACCGGTAGGTGTTTGTTTGAGTGTGGTCGAGCATAACCTAAATTAATTACGGGCGAGGGCCGGTAGGTGTTTGTTCGAGCGAGGTCGAACATAACCTGAATTCAATTTCGGCTGAGGGTCGATAGGTGTTAGTTCGAGCGATGTCGAACGTAGTCCTGAATTCAATTTCGGCCGAGGGCCGTTAGGTGTTAAGTCGAGCGAGGTCAAACGTAACCTGAATTTAATTTCGGCCGAGGGCCGGTAGGTGTTAGTTCGAGCGAGGTCGAACATAACCTAAATTAATTATGGCCGAGGGCCAGTAGGTGTTTGTTCTACCGAGGTCGAACGTAACCTGAATTTAGAAAGATGTGTCAATAAGTGCAAAGTTTGTCAAAACCATAAACTTTAAGCATTGTTTCTTTGGTCGTAAACTTGGATAAATAACAATAAACTTCAAGCATTGTTGCTTTGGCTATACACTTGGAGAAATTTACAAATTTTTGAGCATTGGCTGGCGTTCCAATCCCAGTCTATCTAGTCCCTTCATTGGTTGACCTGGAGAGTGCTTGAGAGGTCGAGCAATAAATTAGCCGCCCCGGTTCCGTCTTTGCGTACTTCGACTTGATATGTTCCTTTCGTCGCCTCATTAAGAACCTCCTTGAGAAAACCTAATTGGGACAAAACTCAAGTGAGGAAAAAAAGAGTACGACTTGGGGGACACTTTACCACATAAAAGTTGAAGTACTTGAGGTGGGTAATATTCCAGTTGTTTGGTAGTAGCTTTCCTTCGACTTGATATGTTCCTTTAGTTGCCTCGTTAAGAACCTCCTTAGGGCAATTCAATCTTCGATTTTGTGCCCTCGTTCTTGATGGAACTCGCAAAGGGCGTCTGACTTTCTGGTGCTCGGATTTGACCTCATCTTCTGCGGCCACTTTACCTTTGGTCCGAGCTTCTCCAGGGCATAGACTATCTCTGTAGGTGACACACAAAAGTAGTGAGCGGATAATAAAGAGGGCATTACCTCTTTCATTCTGGTGAGTCCCTGTCCTTGGTCTAGGCGAGCCTTCCTAGTGGCGGGAGGATGGCGCAACGGCCGTTCTAACATATGGTTGATGTCGTTCCCTGTTCGATGGTGGAGCTACGAGATCTCTTCTGGTATCATTTCTTCGGTCTTTTCTGGATTCGGCCTATACCGAGGTGAGTTGGTCCATTAAGGTCGTCCTCATCTGCTTAGACCTCGGCAAAATATGCATTGTGTATTTCGTCCCAAGTGGTCGGAGGGTACTTCATCAATCGACTTAATAACTTTCTTGTCGCCCTCGAACCATCCCTGTTCAGCCCGTTTTGAAAGGCTGTGACCGCCATCCCTTCCGATACGTTCAGCAGGGTCATCCTTACTCGATTGAATCGAGCGAGAAAGTCCCTCAATCCCTCTCTCAGAGACTGTTTAATAGAAAATATGTCATTCACTCTCGCCTCGGCCTTCTTAGCCCCAGTATGGGCCGTTACGAACTTGTCGGCCATCTTTTCGAAAGTTTCAATAGAACGCGCCGGTAATTGTGAATACCATGTTAACACTTCTCCTATGAGGGTCTCAGTAAATATTTTCAACAAAATGGAAGACACTTGTTCTTTGGGGAGGTCATTGCCTTTCATGGCGATGACGTAGTAAGTCACATGATCTTCAGGGTCGGTCGTGTCATCATATATCCTGAGGTAGGGCGGCAATTTAAAGGTTTTTGGTATGGCATGGAGGACCGCTTCATCATTGTACGGTTGTTCGACGCCGGCATCTCTCTTTGGCAACAGCTTGGAGGTGCCTGGTATGACCCTTTCCTGGTGCTCTTTCATTTGATCTCGGAGTACTTTGTTCTCGTTCTCCATTTCCTCCATCCTTTTCAAATGGTTGCAATGGAATTGTCACCTGCATTGTTAATGACATTGTGAGTAATACCTGTCGTTGGAGGAGGAGGGAGTTGGTTGCACTGTTCGTCCGCCGGTTGTATAGTGCAAGTCCTTGCGTTTTCTGTAGCGTGTCCCGGGCGGGCTTGTTGAGGACGCTGGTTAGCGTGTCAGTTAGCATGCTTCGAGGAGCTTTTTAACGGCTGGGGGCGTTTCCTCCTCGTAGATGTGGAGGTTCCATTCCCAAGAGATTTTGTGATGCTATAGTGAGGAGGCGGTGACCCATCTCGCCCAGGGGAGGCATTGGGCATTGCGCCTTCGTCTACCGTTTCGCAGCTGTCGTTGACGATATTCATGAGGTTAGTTGGGAGGTCGCTTATTATTCTCGTCCTTTCTTCTGGGTTACCTGCCATGTTAAGATTTTGTACGTACAAAGAAACTTGTTTTTGCTTTCATTTTTTTTTAACGTTAGGGACCTGTGTTGGCCATAGATCTAGAAGAAACTAAAATCCCACATACGGCACCAAATTGTTTAAAAGGGCAACCCAGTGCACTAAACTTCCGCTATGCGCGGAGTCTGAGGAAGGGCCGGACCACAAGGGTCTATTGTATGCAACCTTACCCTGCATTTCTACAAGAGGCTGTCTTCACGGCTTGAACCCGTGACCTCCAGCGCTAAATTGTTTGACCAAAAAAATATAACTTTGTTTAAACAGTTGAGTTTAGATAATAATGGGTTAAACTTAGTTAATAATAATATTTCTAGATGTGAGTTCCGTAAACGTGACAAGTATTAAGCAGATCTGGTGGTGGATTGACAACGATATGCATTAACTGTTCCAAAAAGTATGAGCAATAATGTAGCAATACTAGCAATAAATAACAATAAGTGGCATTTAAGTAAATATGAGAAGTGATTCACCCAATAAAGGATGAACTAGATGATTGTCTCTCCTAACAGTGATGAGTGACAGACAAATCCTAGAATATTTGAGTTATTCTCGGATCTAATGGGAAAATGTGGAATAATATGAGTAAGAATCTTGATGAAAAGATAGTATTTGTATCTTAGTAAGAGAGAGAGGGAGAATCTTTTATCAAAAGCCTGTTGTACAAGTTCCCTTTACACCATTGTCTTTTCTCTATTTATATGAGACATTTTTCTAACAAATCCTAATTGTACAAGTGCAGAGAATATGCACTAAAATATTTTCTTTAATATCCTATTTCGAAAACTAGCCGTTACAGCTTCGTCAACGGTGCTCGACCTCGATCATTGCTGACATCTCGACCATGAATCCCGCTGTTTCCTGGTCGACCTCGAGTGATGATGACTCGAGAACTCTTCCTTTGATGTCATCTTATCTTAAATATTATGGGGCAGATTTTGACCCATACACTTACCTCATAGAGATAGAGAAGTTGTTTCCGATAGACCCTCGGCTCAAGGAACAGTGAAGATAAAGCAATCAAGTAGCACAGAATAATAGCAACAGTGTAACATGGTAACGAGTGCAAGGGCCAAAGAATAATAAAACTACAAATATTTGTATATGTATATTTATATTTTTCGTACCCATATACATATATTTTGTGTATACATATAATTTGAGTCTGAAAGTAATATATACGGCTAAATCAAGCGAAATCGCTGATGAAAAGAAGGGATTCAGTATGTATTATTGTGTAGTATTTAGGGATCGTTCAGTATGCTATATAAGGAAATTAATCGGTTTATAAAATTTTGTATTGGATTTATATAGTGTTTGGTTGTGTTTTGAAAATCAGGACAAATAATCTATTTATAACTGAATACACCAATTGGTTTATTAACTTATACCCTCAACAACATGGAACAATTAATCTCATATATAATTTATACATGGATAAAATATCAACAACAATAATAACAAACGCATTGTAATTCCATAAGTGAGATTGGAAGAGGATAAAACATCAAAAAGATCAAATTATCTTTATTTTTTTTCTAAAAGCTAACGAAGGTTAAGCAACCAAGAGTGTAATAGAGTAAACTCATTGGTTTTCAATTGAAAAGATAAATAAATATCTTAATTGATATCTTGTATATTCAATTTTAATCTCATGAACCAAACATTCAACAAGAAATAATTTTATTATATTACTAATTCATGTATATTAATTTTTTCAGAATTATTTCTTGCATTATAATATATGTATAACTAGTCATCGTACCAAACTGACCCCTCCGTCAGTCAGTGTATTAGGCGCAGAGAGGAAAGAACTTTTCGACCATCACAAGAAACGGCCAAGATAGGAGTCCATTTCCGTCCCCAACAAACACAAAGCTGTTTCACAATCATATGCACTTTCCCTAGGGTCAGACTACATTTTAAATTCAGCCCATGACGACTACTCATTGAAAACAGATGTTTGAGCTATACCGTCGCTTTCCCAACAAGAATTTTTAGACAACAATGTTATCTTCACTCGCATCGCATGTTTTTTGTTTTCGTTGCACGTTAGAAATATGTTTGCCTGTTAGGCAATCAAAGCATGAGCTAGCTCTCTTGGTCGAAGATGTTAAGAGTATCTCATGTTAGATGAGAAAATAAGTTATTATGTTCTCGTATAGGTTTGAACAATTTTCTTATTTAATTTTTGAAGTTGAGTTATCTTAAATGTATATTTTTCAACTGAGAAAAAAAATCAGTCGCGAAAAAACTTCAGTCGCAGCTTATAAGTCATATTCAGCTAACATTGGAGGTTGACTTAGGTCAAAATCTAGTTCCTTTTAACTCAGGTCAAAAAAGAAAAAAGAAGCTTCAGCAACTTATAGGTCAAATTCAGTAAAACAAGGAGTAGAATGTTCTATTTCTCTATGTGAATAGTGAAAGACCTCAATCTTCGCCTTGACAAAATGAATATGGTAAGGAAATTGAGTTTGCTGGGAATTATCAAATACGAAGTGACACGTATGTGTATAGTTGGTACCAGAGGTGTCGGTTTGGCTACTAGAAGCCGTTTAAAGCTTATTTAACCTTTGATTGAGGGAAACCACAACAAAAACACCGTTTGATTTGATCAAAATCTCCCCCCATTGTATTCTATTTTTTCTCTTGTCTCCACCATTTTCCACCGCCGCCGTCTACCCAACAACCTCCACTTTCACTTCGAAATTTTCCTGCCAAATTCGCCGGCAACAAACTCCCTCTTCCCATTCTAATGCTTTCAAAACCCAAAACTCCTGATTTTTCAGATCTCAAAAACTCTTTCAATTCCATTCAACCTTTGTTATCCTTTCAGAATCCTCGCACATGGCTTATTCTTACTGTCCTCCTCCTCCTCAATGTCCGTTCTCTCCCCTTCTCCATTTACATTACTTCCCACGCCCACCGTATCCCCCCTCCCCTAACCCTCCCCCCTGAATCTTCCACCGTTATTACTGCCTGTGTCCTCTAGGTAAAGTGTATATGTACGAACTCCCCCAGTTATTCAACGCGGAGCTAATACACAATTGCGACGAATTAAACCCCTGGATTTCGCCGTGCGAAGCGCTGTCGAACGACGGCTTTGGCGGCAGAGCTACCAGACTTTCAAATGTTGTTCCGGAAAGTCTTATCGGTTCCTGGTATTGGACGGACCAGTTTGCATTGGAACTAATTTACCATAACCGTATGGTAAACTATCGGTGCAGGACTATGGAGCCTGAATCTGCTACGGCTTTCTACATTCCGTTTTACGCTGGACTCGCGGTGGGAAAGTACTTGTTTAAGAATAACTCCAGTGCAAAAGATCGTGATATGCATTGCGAGCTGATGCTCAACTGGGTCCAGAATCAAACCTATATGAAGCGTAAAAACGGTTGGGATCACTTCATATCCATGGGTCGAATCTCATGGGATTTTCGCCGATCGAAAGATAAAGATTGGGGTTCTAGCTGTATATACATGCCGGGTATGCGTAACATCACGCGCCTTTTAATCGAGAAAAACCCTTGGGACTATTTTGATATCGGTGTGCCCTATCCCACAGGATTCCACCCCAGCACCGTTGATGACATCACACAATGGCAGAACTTTGTGCGTTCACGCGAAAGGGAAACTCTCTTCTGCTTTGCTGGAGCGACACGTGGATTTATCAAGAATGATTTTCGAGGTTTAGTACTGAGTCATTGTTACAGCGAGTCAGACTCGTGCCGAGTTTTGGACTGTGCTGGGTCGAAATGCTCCAATGGCACTTCCGAAATTCTAGAAACTTTTCTCGACTCAGAGTTCTGCTTACAGCCTAGAGGTGACAGTTTCACTCGGCGGTCTATTTTTGACTGCATGGTGGCCGGGTCAATTCCGGTCTTTTTCTGGAAGAGAACGGCTTATTACCAGTACGAGTGGTTTTTGCCCGGCGAACCAGAGAGTTATTCTGTTTTTATAGACCGGTATGAGGTAAAAAATGGGTCATCCATTAAAGCGGTTCTTGACAAATTCAGCAAAGAACAGGTAAAGTCGATGAGAGAAAAAGTGATAGAGAATATACCGAAGATAGTTTATGCTAAACCCAATGAGGGTATAAATGGCATTAAAGATGCATTTGATATTGCAGTGGAGGGAGTATTGAGGAGAATTAAGAAACAGGAAGGAGGGAGATATAAATGGTAATAAAAATATGCAAATGGGGAAATTAAGGTTTAGATAGATATGGGGGTGCAGTGCAGCAGCTTTGCAGGTGCATGGGCATGGCGGCAGTTAAGTTTAGTTACTCTTTTTTCCTGCCACAGATGCACGGTGCACCATTGGAAAGCAGTTGCAGTTTGGGACGAAGTTGACATACACTTATACTGATTTTTTTGTATTTTTATATGATGTATAATTAGTTATATTGGTGGATTATTTTTGTTGAGAATGGTATAATATCAATGGGGAGAAATATGTTGAACGCATTCTGATCGCGGTTGCTGTAATAGTACTGTACGGTCCAAAACTTAATTTTGTGCATTTTGAATGTTCTAAATAGGGATGATAGATAGATGCATATTGTGTACATTATTTATATTAGGGTTTAAGGTTGTGATGGTCTTTGGATTATATAATTGCCACTGTGCCTTTAGGAATAAATGGTCCTAGAACCAAAGCTGAAGAAGCTAACAAACTTTCTTTTCTGTCGAATGGGTTCAGGTAAAAACAAAAGCGAACAAGAGCACGTCGTAATAGTGTCAACTTGTTAAGTTTATTCTAGCAAAATACCAAATGTTGTGAAGTTAAATTAACATTTCCAATTCGACTTCTCTTAGCAGTTTGTAACTCAAATCTGAATGGAAATATGAAGTTCATCATTGAAAATTATTTTTTGTCAAATTAGCTCCGGAAAAAGTACTTCTAATACAGTAGTCTTTTCTGGTTAAATTATTTTGAGATATGCTTTTGTTAGTAATGTGTATGGCAAAATCGGATTTCCTCATGAAAGGACAAATCGAGATCGAACCTCGGCACCGACCATCCAGCCAGCAATCGAGATCACGTATCCGACGCCAAGGTCGGAACTATATGATCGATACCAGGATCGATATCTAACGCCAAGGTCGGAACTATATGATCGATACAAGGATCGATATCCGACGCCGAGGTCGGAACCATGATTGATACCGGGCTCGATATTGCAGTCGAGGGGTCACGTCGAGCCTCACTTTTGTGACGGCCGATATGCCCGTTGTTTCAACTGCCTGCTCATCCTCAAAAGTCAAGAACACTGTTCAAGCTGTACCAAACGTGCAGGACCCTCACCAAACCTGCAGTACTTTTACCAAACCTGCAGTACTTTCACCAAACGTGCATGGACTTCACCAAATATGCAAGGACACTGTGATGATTATCAAGGACACTTTATGGGCAAAAGGGCTTTGATTTTTTTCATATATATACTAAGGCTTATCAATGTAAAGAGGAGGCGGAACATTTTGACAGAAAAAACAATATACTGATTTTCAAGTTTTCTGATTGTGTTTCATATTCCAAGTGCCATATTCTTTCGATTTTTACGTTCATATATTTAATATCAATTTTGTCACTTATCTATTAGTTCCCACGCATAAATTCAATTGTTTTACTTCCGATTTTCGGGGTAAATAGTTTGGCGCCCACCGTGGGGCCTAGATAATTGTGGTAAATTGATACCAAATTTCTGGATCATACGCTACTTTCTTTCCTTTCTTCCAAAAAAAAAAACTTCTGAAAAATACAAAAAAAAATATGTCGAACCTGCAAAATGCACCTCTTCACATTGATGGAGGATCTGGCCACCAAGATGAAAATAACAATACAGTTCAGGGAAACCATTGCCCAATCCCGGAACAAGTGGGTGACAACTCGCAAATTCCGACTAACATTGACCGTCCTGTTGGATCGAAAAATTGTATTCCAAATGTTGACGGGGATGGAATTAGCCTACGTGTCATNAAGTTATATATATAATATACTATAACGTGTATATATATATTGTATATTGCATAATACACTATACAAGACACTTAGTATATGAAATAAACTTAGTATATATACTACACTTAGTATTCATGCTTATACATGTATTCATGTTCTTATATATGTATTCATGTTCTTACATATGTATAGTTATATATATATGTACATATTGTATTGTATATATATAAATAAAACTGTATAATATATTTATATAAATAAATATAGTATATATATATATATAATGTATTGTATATATATAAATAAAAATGTATAATATATTTATATAAATAAATATATATAACTATATATATATATATATATATATATCAAGGTATATATATATTTTTTAGTAACATATTTATATACTTTGATAAAATATTAACATATTAGCGACCACTTTTAGTCCATTATGGCACCAATAAAATTCCTTCCTATAAGCGACCATAGTTGGTCGCCACTTTAATTTCTGACTAAATTTAATATTCAAGAATAGCGACCAACTACGGTCGCTTATGTCCCCAGAAAATTTCCCATCCCTTTGCGACCAACTTTGGTCGCAAAATTGAATGTGGGTCCAGTTTAGCGACCATATTTGGTCGCTATTTTTGAATTTTCTTTGACCAGCTTTGTTTGACCAGGCCGGTCAAAATGTTGAACAAAATGGCGACCAACTGGCGTCCTATTTTGGTCGCTATTAGAATTAAGTTTTTTTTTCATTTTTTTTGTCTATGTAGGCGACCAAAGTTGGTCGCTTTTTGTGGCAGACCAACTTTGGTCGCTATTGTTTGGTCTCTATTTTCCTGATTTCTAGTAGTGATTAGAAATTATAATAGTTTGATGGTTCAATTGTACAAAGCAACAAAAATAAAGTTTAGCTACCAAGCTTACTCTTATTATATGAATTAATTAACTATGGGGCAAAAATTTAAGTCTACTTACAGCTTGCAAATCAATTAACTAAAATGAAAATATGGAACAATAAAAGGCTGCCGACGAAAGTTGCTTATTTTTTAGAAAATTGCTGTGGACAATAATACTCATCCCATTAGTTGTGCTAATTCGAGTCTTATAATTTCGTATTTTCAATATTGCCATTATTATTCCAAGCGTAATGTTAGCCATAAACTAGATCAGAATCATTATCAACGAATTCAATCGCATGTTTTTCATCGAGTCTTAATAAAGGCAAAAGATCAAATTAGTTGATAATATTAATATTAGTTAAAAATTTTGTGAAATATTCACATATAATGATCATTAATATCTATTTTATTTTTTGTTTACCCGTAAAACGATACATTTGAATTTATATATGGTTTATAGATAAGTGAATCGATTTGATCCCAAAATGACAAATAAATTAAACAAGAATGTAAAACTTAGCGTTGAAATCAAGATAAGACAGCAGGAATTCTGTTTTCCGGAGCAGAGCTTCCGGAGGCAGCGATATTAATAAGCAAGAAGATAAAATAATATTAAGCTTTGAACAGTGTATACATAAGTTTGTCAGAAAATTCTCCCCTTACAATGGCTGTTGAGCTCACTATTTATAGTTGCACCTAGGGAACAAGATCATAGGATCAAGCCCCTCTTAAATGACAATTATGAGGGCCATTGAAGAATGTGTAATGGTAGACAGTGAATGCCATATTCTCTTTAACGGATTACATCCTTAATGCTATAGAATATTCTTCATTAAATGCTACGAGGTTATTTCGCCTTTATGAACATCATTCCCTTCAGAAACAAACGAGATTGTTATCTTTGGACCTGATTGCCTTCTGCCGTCGACTCCACGTGTCGCTTTATTATGCGAGTATTTAATATGAACATATTTTACCCTATACAGATAGTTCCCCTACTTTCCGGTGGCATATCCTTGTGTCACCGGGAACTTGGTAAAGATACCTTTCTTGGAGGGAAATTCTCTGACCCCCTCTAAAAAGTTTCTGGCGATTGATTAGACTACGTCTCTTCGCATTTAATGCCCCGAACACGCGTCATCCCATGATTCAGCAACTCTTTTTCCGGTTATGATTTTAGCCGCCTATTCCTTTACTTATACGTATCAACCTTCTCCTTTTGCACTTCATAATTTTTCAAACTCTCTCAAACTCTCTTTACTCAACTCACACTTGTTTTCCACTTCCTCTAATCTTTCTCTTCAGATAAAAAATCCTTATTCCCTTCTGATAACAATGGCCTCCTCTTCCAGAAATTCCAATGCTTCAAAGAATAAAAAAAGTACTGATGATGCTGCTCCTCCCACGGTGAGCACCAACATTCCCAGAAAGCTTACTACAACTAAGGACTTCAAAGAGAAGTACCATTTCTGCTAATCCCCGCACATGGGCTGTTGGTGTGTATCCTTCTTCCATCCGTCCTTCTAGCATCCCTGTTGTGAAGGAAGACTAATGTTGTTAAGATTTGAACATCATCGCTCCTGACTTGGCGGAGCGGGTAACCTTCTACAAGAAGGGTTTTATGTATGTTTTTACGTACCCCTTACTTTGGGCCCATTCTCATTGAGCGGGGAGCTTGACTCCGTTATTTTGGAGTTTTGCCTCCGCTACACAATTTTCTTAGCACAGGTGAGCCCTTCTATGTGGCGGACTGTTGCTTGTCTTTGGTGTTTATGCCAGGAGATAGGAGAAGAGTTATCCCTGGCTCGACTGAAGAACCTTTATTCCCTCAAGATTTTCTAGTGGGGGAATGATAAACTTCAGCAAACATGGTCACCATACTTAGCTAACCAGCATGGACAATGATAACGACCACAGGTGGAAGGAGTGGTTCATAGCAGTCGCCACCAGGGACATCATCTCGGCCATGACTCCATCCTTTCTTGAATCATGGAAACGCACTCATAAGTTCATCGTCTATTTTTTTCTTCTAGTTAAAGATTGCCCCGTGCTAGTATTGATCCTTCTTCTTTCACTATCTCAGCATTTCGGTGGACACCATCAAGGGTTGAAGGTTTGGACTAGCGGGTCCAGAAGATTCTGGATGTCAGTGTGCCCGAGACCTGCAAGTGGAAAGATCTGGCCCTTAAATACATGGTGGAAGGCCAAAAATCATGGTAGGTTGAACCTATCTTATTTTTACCTTTCCTACAGGAAAATTGGTTAACTTTTGTTTCCTATTGAATTTAGGTCTACTACAGGGCTCTGTTACCATTCCCGTAAAGGACGTTTTGGCTGATCCTATTGATGCGGCGAGCTTACTACAAGAGGCTTTCACCCGAACAAGTGTCATCAGGCCTGCTTCCAGTGCAAGTGCTTCTTCTTGGAGTCCCCGGCCATGAAAAAAGCAACAAAAAAAGCAATGTTTCTCCACAGCTGAGGGCAAAAATAAAAAGGCGAAGAGCCGCATCCGAGCCATCCACGGGCATTGTGGTGGTGAGCGCCACGCCCGAGCCAGCCACAGACACAGTGTTGATCTATATGATGATAGATGAGCTAGCGGGGCTTTTCTATATAGAAAACGACGACCTTCATCAGCTTAGCAGAATGCTCAATCTGTTGAGCTAGTTACGCCAACTGAGGACGACATCCTAGTGCTTCCGGGGGGATATGATGTAGTGGAAGATGCTAACTCTCGCTTTTGAGTCCTAGTCGTTGTTCTCGATACTATAAGGCTGAGTATCGGGTCTCTCCTGTCTTTGGATGATGAGCAACCAACAACTAGCACTGCTTTTGTCGCAATTGCTTCTCAACCTACAACGCCGTCAAATTCATCTCCTTCTTTGCTAATTTTTCCTTCACCACCAGCAACTGCTACATCATCTCCACCGGCCGTGGTCTTCCGAGAGAAGGATGTCCCTCTTCCCCAGTCCCTAGTTCATGGGAATTTGGGGCATAATTATTCTGCCCCCTTTGAAGATCCTTAGAGGAGGAGAAGTGTTTCCCTCTTGGTTTCTACCGGATGCATCTGTTGTCCCGGCCGGTGGAACTTGCTAATTACCTAAAGCCTCTGGCTTCAGAAAAGGATAGGAATAAAACACAATCTCTCGGGAGAGTGTTTGTTGAACATGCCATGCACAACACAGCGGCGGTACAATCTTTGTCTCTGTTATTTCTTCTATCTTTGTTATGCCAGGGTTTTAGTTTGTACTTCTATTTTGCAGGCTAACTTCCTTGCTTCCGAGGGCCTTCAGCTGTTGATCCTTGACAAGGAGAAACTCACCTATGAGCGGGATCAATTGTTGGCCGAGCGGGATCAAATTATTGCTTGCCTCCCGATACTGGAAGCATAATCTGTTGAGGCCGCTGGGTTGGAGGCTTGGTTGCAGCAAAGCGAGCAAGAGGTAGTGACCCTCGGCCAAAATGACATTCTTGCTGCATCTGGTCATGAGGCTGCCTCTACTGAAAGATTAAATAATTTGGAGGTAGCCTTGAACTCCAAAGCAGAAGAAGTTGTTGCTGCGGAGAAGAAGTATACCAGGTTGGAAGAGAGGCATAAGAGAATCATGGAGCATAATAAAGTTTTTAACTCCACCGTCCGTGACCTTAATGTTAGCCCCCAAGCTGCTAGATTTGAGCGGGATAACCTTTCGACCGAGATTGATCGTCTTAAAGAAGAACTTCAGCACCGAGCGGCATTCCTCATTGCTGAAAAAACATATTCTATGTACAGTGTGAGGAGAAAAACCTTGCAAGAGGCTAAAGCAGGCTTCATTGACTTTGATGTCGAAATCTCCAAGCCCATGATCTGGAGTCAACTGCCCGAAGGGGTCTCCTGGTCCAGCCTGATTCTACTGACTTTTCTGGTGTCAGTTCCGAGTTCTCGGGAACTGAAGAAGAACCTGAAGGGGATGATGGTGAAGGCCAAGATCTTGAGCCGGTGGTAGATCCGCCTACTTTTCCTGGGGTGCAAATGCTTCTCTTCCTCCGAATTCCGGGGATGCAGTTGCTTAGCTTTTGCTTTCTTTTCACTTTTTTTTCTTTTCCATACTTTTGTACCCATGCTATTTGGCACGTTTGGTGTATATAGAAGTATTTTTTTCGTTTAAGTATCGTGCAAGTTTGTTTCTTTGCGTACTTTTTGTTTAAGTATTGTACAAAGTTTTTTCTTTGCATCAAGTTATGCGAGGCTTCAGGTAGGGGTGGGCATAAAACCGACCGAACCGAAAAAACCGACCGAACCGGAAATTTCGGTTTTTTCGGTTTCGGTTTTTCGGTTTTTCGGTTCGGTTTTCGGTTTTTAATTTTCAAAAATTCGGTTTTCGGTTCGGTTTTCGGATTTACAATGTCGGTTTTTCGGTTTAACCGAAAACCGAATATTTTCTGAAGCCCACACCCTTAACAGGCCCTAGCTGTACTGATCTCACCTGAAGCCCACTAAAATATAAGCCCAACCCACTGCCCAACCCTAAGTCGTTAATTCCTAAGTCCCTAACCAATAACCCTAACGTTAATTCCTAAGAAACTAAAGAAAGTAAGAAGCCTGAAGCCTAAGCCGTTCCTCTGTTCCTCGTCCTCTTCCTCAATCCTCACCTCTGTTCTCACTTCTCAGTTCTCAACCTCTTACTTCTCAGTTCTCTGACCTCAACGACAACACCAAGGTTCAATCGTCGTCGTCGATCATCAGTCCTCCGTTCCTCACCACTCACGAGTCAGTGACTCACGACCCAGTGCCGACGCCATCACCAGTCACCACTCACCAGTACCTCCAAAATTAGGGTTCCGACTTCCGATTGAACTCGCTCATCCTTCTTCCTCAGGTGTCAGGTTAGTGGTAACCTCTTAGCTGCGGCTCCTAGCTCCTTTTTTCAAGAAATCAATTTTCTTTGAACTTTTGTGTAGAGAACTAGAGATATGGTTTCTGGCTACTTTCTGCTATTGTTTGTATAATAGCAGAAAAATTGTCAAAAATAATTTTTGATTTTTCTGGTTTCTGGCTTTCTAGTTTCTGCTATTGTTTGTACTTTGTAGCATATATGCGCCTTAATTTCTCCTACTGTGCCGATTGTTGTTACTGTGACGCTATTTGGTGTGTATTTTCCCAAGCAGTTTGGTGCAACTTTTTGTTTGAGTAATAATAATTATGTACTTGTTATCTCTTCTCTCTAAGTTTAAAAAGAACTTCATGCCCACCCCTATTTTTAATGTTGTTTTCGTTCGATTTTCTATAGATGGCAGAAGTTGAAAGTAAAATAAGTGAGGTCGGCTCATCTGAAAGCAAACCTAGTTCTTCTTCACCCACAAATTCAGTTGAAACTAGTGAATGCCCAAAAAAAAGAAAATCTCTACAATGTAGATCAACTATTTGGGATCATTTTGAAAAGTTTAAAGATGATAATGGAGGTGATAGAGCTAAGTGTAAATATTGTGGTCGTCAGTATAAAGCTGATTCACGATTGAATGGAACATCTTCATTGAATACTCATGTAAAGAAGTGTCCATAGATACCTCGGAAAGTTGATAATGCTCAAAAACAATTATGTTTACAAAAGGAGGGGCAAATTAATGGTGGGGTGCTATGGAAATTTGATCAAGAACTAGTTAGGAGGGCTTTAGTTGAGATGGTAATTGCGGAGGAATTACCTTTTAGCTTTGTTGAAAAGAAAGGCTTTAAGAAGTTTAT
>MCJB01048909.1:1896-34396 GCA_002018475.1 Nicotiana obtusifolia
GGTCGCCGGTTCGGAGAAGAAGGTGATGAGACTGAGACTGGACGGAAACGAGGGAGATCAGAGAGAAGAAGAGACGGAAGTTGTTGGGAGTACTTTGAAATGTGTTTCTGAAATAAAGTGTGGGGATATTTAACTGATGGGCCTTTGTGTAATTTTAAAGAGATTATAAGTTTTATAAATTATAATCCAGCCCCAAATTAAACTAATCAGCTTTTTAAAATACACTTTGACTTGGACGGTTAAAAATGTCATCGTTTCTAATTAAGTGACTTTTTTGTCACCTAAACTTAAATCTTCCTAGTTAGAGGTTTCGAGTGTCACACAAGCTTTTTCCCTTTTATACATGTGAGGCGAATCTAAATGAAAAATAAATGAAAATTTTTCCTATCTTACAAATACTAACACCTTTTTATATTTTAAATAATTTAATTTTAATCTTTCCATATTATCTTTACTAATATACCTTTTTTTTTTGTTCTTTTACATAGTAAGTCCAGAGGAGGGAAAGAGGATGTGACCAATGAGAATTGAACTCACGTGTATTTGCATGGGACTATGTTGTTTGGATTCTGCAAAAATATGATCGAATTTCGTGTTGGATCTTTCAAAAATAGTATAATTTTAGAGGATTTAATACGGGTATAGCAATATTTTTAAAGGGTCGACACAATAGATTTGAGAGACTGTTGCTGGTACTTTCGAATTATAAGCATGATAATAATATGACATGCTAAAGATTATACATTTTACGAATATTTTTTTTTATTTTAAATTTTATGTTCAGTCAAAATTATTATATGGGGTAATCGATAGAGTAATTAGTGAATGTGGTTATAATGCGTGTCGTTATTCAGGCAAAACTTATTGAGCACAACGTGCTCTTATCCGTAAGTTCGTAATTGGAGTGGAGCAGTGGGATCTCGACCCATTCAATTCACAATGCTCTCCTTCTTTTAATAATATTGGGTCCCCCTAATTATATCCTAATCTCTTTCTTTGTTTCTTTTATTGGTTGATTCTAATATTTTATCTAACAACTATCACCCTTACATCCTGGGGCGGAGCTAGTATAGGTTTTACGGATTCGGCCGAATCTAATAGTTTTTGTCTAAATTTTATATTCGTCTTAATATATTTATTAAATATGTATAAATTCTTAATTAAGAACCCAATAACTTAAACGAACTAAAATCCCGAATCCATAAAGTTCAAATTTTAGCTTCGCCTCTGCCTGCTCCATTATACTATTCTGTCCTTCAAAAAGATAAGACTGATACCAACATCTATTGTATATAGATTAATGATGACTCTGAGATAATATAGTAAAGTTCGGTTGCAGTATAGAACACATTATAGAGATACAAGTGTTTAAGACAGGATTAAACATGATTAATGAATAAGCTGTGGCACATTGACCTAGTGCACAAGTAGGCCCACACAGACAGCTCCGCCCTTACCTACCCCAAACTTGTTTACTGGAGTAGTATTTTCTCTGTCTCAAATGTTTTCCTTTTTTATTTTTATTTTTTTAGTTATAATTACATAAATTTTTATGGTTTATTATAAATTAGAATTTTGGAAGTCATTTTTATTTTTAAATTTTTATATCCAAAATCAAATAACATCACATAAAATGAGACAAGAAAGTATAAAAGAAACCCCATCCCCCTTCTAATTAAGCTGATTATTGAGGATTTAATGTTGTTGTTATTATTATTATTATTGACTCTAACAACCCACCAAAAAATATCTTTTCCAAAAATAGTCTCCTCTTTTCTCCTCATTTTTTGTACCTTTGTCCAAGATTTCAGATTCTTCTCTCTCATTGTTACTCCCCCTATAAGATTACATCCAGCTCCCTCCATTTCCTATTCTTACAATATAAATCTAGAATCTTGAACAATTCCTTAATCTCTCTTTTATTTTGGATAAGTAATTCCTTTAGTCTTTCTTGAAAAAAGATCCAAACTTTTTGCCATTTGCCTTACTTTACTGGTGTCTTTAGTTATATATCTTCAACTTAGATTCTAATATTCCTGAATCTCCATCTGTAGTTCTTGTCCTTATTCTGTAAATCTTCTGTTTCTGTTCATCAGCTCCTATTTACTGGATCTGCTTCCATTATCAGAATAAAGATATAAAATGGGTATCTGTTTGAGCAAAACAAAACCAGCAGAATCCAAGTCCAATGGGCACCATAGATCAGGAGGAGGTAGTGGCGGACCCCATCAAACTCAAATTCAGTATACAAAATCTCCAGGTCCAGAATCTCAATTGCCTATGAGGCCATCAGCAAGTCCAAAACCAGTTTTCAAGCAAGAAACCATTTTGGGGAAACCATTTGAGGATGTTAAAGCACACTATACATTAGGAAAAGAATTGGGCAGAGGTCAATTTGGAGTTACATTTCTTTGTACTGAAATAGCAACTGGTCATCAATATGCTTGCAAGTCAATATCAAAGAAGAAACTTGTTACAAAATCTGATAAGGAAGATATGAGGAGAGAGATTCAGATTATGCAGCATTTAAGTGGACAGCCAAATATTGTTGAATTTAAAGGTGCTTATGAGGATAAGAATTCAGTGTGTCTTGTGATGGAGTTGTGTGGTGGTGGAGAGCTATTTGATAGGATTATTGCAAAGGGGCATTATACTGAAAGAGCTGCTGCATCAATGTGTAGAGCTATTGTTAATGTTGTCCATGTTTGCCATTTTATGGGTGTGATGCACCGCGACCTTAAGCCCGAGAACTTTTTGTTGACAGATAAGAGCGAAAATGCTGCTTTGAAGGCAACTGATTTTGGGCTGTCCATGTTCATTCAAGAAGGTATTCTGCTGTTTGCTGTCATTTGTTTTTTTAGAATATTTAGCAACTTTGGGATGAGTCTTTTTTTATGGCAATTCTAGTGCAATCATCAAGTCACAGAACTCCATGTACATATCAAAATAATTGTATCTATGATGCTAAGATCATGATTATTAAGTTTTAAAGCATAGCACTTTTATCTTTTTAGAATCAGGGGATGTTCATATCATTAATATGCTAATCCAGTCTTTCAATGCCAGAAAGACCTCACCTCACTTTTTACTGGAAAGATTTTGCAACAAGATCTGTTACCAATTCAGGCTAAAATTGAAAGGACTCGTGGATTTTCAGCATCAATAAAGGATTTTGCTTATTTTAATTTCCTTTTAAATTTGGTTCTTAGAATTTGTTTTTCATGTTTCAACTCTGTTCAAACTGGCATGTAAATTTATTTATATTTCTGCAGCCTGGTTAGACTCTCCTCTATTGTTGCTCAAACTCTGTAAAAGTGCTGCTGCACCCGTGTCGGATCCTCCAAAAATGCACTAAATTTGGAGGATCCAACACGCACCCAACAACATTTTTGAAGAGTCTGAGTAACGTAGCAGTCTCCTCCCTCTTGCTTACCAAGTTCAAATTATTTTAGGCCTGTTTGAACTTTTATGAACCAAACTTCCCATTATACAAAATTGGCTTTCTATAAGATGATGGCTCTTTACCTAGATTCAGATACTGCTCTTATACTGCTCTTTTCTTTGCACAACTTTTTTGAACTTACTCAACCTAGCAGTGTTTGCATGATTTTTCTACTCTTCCTTATTGATGCTATCTTCTTTTACTTTGTTTGGGTTGTAATCAAATAATGGAATTCCTTGCAGGTAAGGTGTACAAGGATATAGTTGGGAGTGCTTACTATGTTGCCCCTGAAGTCTTACGAAAGAGTTATGGCAAGGAAATAGATGTTTGGAGTGCAGGTGTTATGTTGTATATACTACTTAGTGGTGTGCCTCCCTTTTGGGCAGGTAAAGTCAAATGCTCCCTTCTGAATTTTATCTGAATAAATTATCTAGGCCTTCCTGTATTTATTGGTTTCTGTATTCTACAATGCAGAAACGGAGAGGGGTATATTTGATGCCATATTAAAAGAAGACATAGACTTTGAAAGTCAACCTTGGCCCTCAATAACAAGTAGTGCCAAGGACCTGGTCCGAAAGATGCTCACCAAAGACCCAAAGAAACGCATTTCTGCTGCTCAAGTTCTTGGTACGCGTAAAATAACTCATTGACTTTAATAATGGTAATGGTTCAGCATTAAGTAGTATGGTTATCCACTGTTGGTTTCTAATGAATCCTCAAAAGATGGAATTTTAGCTTCTATGCATGGTGATGTTGCATAGATCTTATTGTGTTTGACTTTGTCGTTACAGCTTACTGATCGTATCACTTCATAGTTAACTCTTTGTTGATAACCAAATAGGTTTTGTGAATAAATCAAAATCCATTGCTTCATTACTTAAAAAAATGGTGCGGTGCAAAGCAATGGGTTGTCAGCTTATGGCTGAAGGAATGTTCTGGACAGTCTAATAGTTTGCGCTTAGGAGAACCTGTCTTGTGTTTGTCAAACAATATCATGTGTGACAATTAATAAAAATATTCATACCAATATCATTTGATTTCAAATCCTTTCTAGAGTTTGAAACTTATAGCTAGGGATGGCAAATGGGATGCGAACCTGTCTTGTGTTTGTCAAACAATATCATGTGTGACAATTAATTAAAATATTCATACCAATATCATTTGATTTCAAATCCTTTCTAGAGTTTGAAACTTATAGCTCAGGATGGAAAATGGGGCGGGGCGGGGCGGGTTTAAGCCATTCTTTTAAAAACTGATGTGGGGTGGGTTGCTGGTCTGTGCGGGTTTATGCGGGTTTGGACAAGCTTTTTTTTAATTTTCTTTTTTTTTTAAAGTCATATCAACCATTAATTATCTTTGGTATCTTTGGTTTATGCAGGGAAATTTCCATTATGTGCAATAACTGTTAGGAAATTTTAATGTGCATGTGAATCTATTACACCTACATTCATAGATACCTACTATCTCTGGTTCGAACAATATCTGTTCAAACTTTGGCACAAAAGGATTAGTAAATGCTATATATTCTATAAGAAAGGTGGCAAATTATTCTGCTTATTAAATCTTCACATGCTACTTACAAAATAGAGGAGCAAGACAAAGCAAATCGAAATGCTCTTTCATATGCCGTACTAATCCTTTTCCTCCCAAATTTTGGTTTACAGTGGCGTTAGAGTTAATTAATACTGCTCTAAGAGTTATAGCTTCTATTATAGTAACAATTATTGCATTAGAAATCTCATACACAGAAAACAGATGAATTGAACTTCAAACAAATAATTTTATAAATTTCACAATTTAATATCATATATTTGGAAGAAAACAATTAAAAAAAATAGTTAACCGGTGCGGGTTTATGCGGTGGGGGCGGGGCGGCTTAAAAACGATAAATTATGCTATGCGAGGCGGGTTGGGTTGAAGTCTTCATGGGTTTCAGCGGGTTTGCCCCGCGACCGCACCGCACCGTACCGTTTGCCATCCCTACTTATAGCTAGACAACTTGCTTGAATCCACATGAAGCCCTGGAGATTTTTACTGCAATAGGAGAACAGCTATTGTTTGATGGCATCAAAGACTTGCAGAGCCAATTACTTACTGTTAACAATTGTAAACCTTTAATAGTCATCTGAGGTGAAAAGAAAAAGAGCAGATGCTATATCCATCAGTCAAGAATATGAAACCTAAAAGATAGGAACACCAAAACATGAGAAGGCTGATAAACATGAAATACACAAAAATTGCTTGTCAGTTCTTTTGAGGTAACAAATACTGTCAGCTCAAAATAATCCAGATTCATTGTCTTTCCTCTATATTTATTTTAGTTTTAAGGTAAGAAATGATGTGGTGTACCGGCTTTCAGTTCTTATTTCCTCATGGGACACTAGGACCCGTTCCCCTTTGCTTTGATCTTCGATTCTATCATTCTTTTATGGATAAGACTTCAAAATATCAGTGGTTCCTATTTTATACTTTAACTCAACTGTTGCTACAGAGACAAACTTTTTTGCTATTCTGGTTAAGTATTCGAACCGACATTAACTTAGACCATGTGTATATTTGATGTGGCTGGTTGATAGAGCATCCTTGGCTCAAGGTAGGCGGAGTAGCATCAGATAAACCATTAGACAATGCTGTCCTCTCAAGAATGAAGCAATTCAGAGCTATGAACAAACTCAAGAAACTTGCTTTGAAGGTAAGCTACAACTTTCTCAGCTCTGATTTCTTTTCTAATTCAATACGACAATTATGCACCAATCCTAAGCTAGTTGGTGTTGACTACATACATCCTCCATTTGACCCACTTTATTCCTTCACTCTAATTCAACGCTAGGGGAGAAAAGGAGTACAGGCATAATTTGAAACTTACCTCTTGTTTGTTTCATTCGCCTAAAGAAGAGGAAAGAAGAAATAAGATCGAGGAAAACGACTTTCCTTTTGGCCCAAGTATTTTAGATGAATAAGAGACAGAAGCTTACAACTTCCCTTTCTAGTTACATCAGACAGAAGAAAGTAAATTATGTTCCTTCAGTTTATCCTTATTATCATTTACTCTTCCTGCCCTTTCTTTCGAGCAAATAATATGTAGAACATGATTATAATACGAGTGTAAGTCATGTTGTGAATCATATTCTTTGGATGAACTTGGTAAAAATAGTGTGTTGGTGTTCTAGATATAAATCTGTGATCATATTTCAGAAATGATGGAATTTAGCACTCTTTTTAGTTTTGCCTTGATTAGTTTTATTCTCCTCGTGAATTCTTTTTTCTATGTAATTATTTATTTATTGGTACAACTGTAAAATGTCCCCGGGTTCAAAGTATACAAGAGTAGAAAATCTAATTCAAGAATATGATTCTTTACAAAAAGCAAAAATCAGTACTGAGTGGCATATCTTATGTACTTGTTCTTGTGAATTTCTAAGAGTATCCTCCTTTACCCTAAAACTAGCTCATTGCTGATTGAAATGGTTTTGAGATCAGGTCATTGCTGAAAATATGTCAGCAGAAGAAATTCAGGGGCTCAAATCGATGTTCCATAATATTGACACTGATAATAGCGGCACTATCACATATGAAGAATTGAAGAGCGGATTGGCTCGACTTGGATCAAAGCTCACCGAGGCTGAAGTTAAGCAATTGATGGAAGCTGTAAGACATAATTCATCGAGACACATTAGCTATTTCTTTCCTTCACTTTGTTGTTCAATTTTCGTACCATGAAATAACTAATGCTTTGTGCACTTCAGGCCGATGTGGATGGAAATGGCTCTATTGACTATATAGAGTTCATCACAGCCACCATGCATAAACACAGACTAGAAAGAGAGGAAAATCTATACGAAGCATTTCAGTATTTTGATAAAGATGGCAGTGGGTAAGTCCGTTGTGCAAGTCTAGTGCAAATCCAGCAGTGCATGATCAAACCTGTGGAATTGTTAAATCAGTTGACTTTTCTTTTATCAAATGCAGGTTCATCACAAGAGACGAACTCGAAACAGCTATGGAAGAGCATGGAATAGGCGATGCAGCCAGTATAAGGGAAATAATATCTGAAGTAGATGCAGATAATGTGAGTTTTGTGAATTTTATTCAATCCAATATACTCGAGCCAATCTTGACGCGTGCTTATTCTGTCACATTTACAGGATGGAAGAATCAATTATGAGGAGTTTTGTACAATGATGAGAAGTGGAGCTAAACAGCCAGGCAAGCTCTTCTAATTACACGAGTCGCCTAGTCGTGAATTCTTCAAAATTTGCACCATGGAGGGTACATCAGTACACTACATGGCCAGCCTTAACAGTTGGGATTTTAAAGTTTTCGAAAACCTGTATATTGTTGATTCCTCTCTAAAATCTTTAATATCTCTGTGGTTCTTTTTCTCCCTGTTTTATAAACTGAGTTTGACTAGACTACTCAGTAGTTGCAAGTTATTTTCCATTTCGCAAAATGAGATTGTCCTAGAGGTTGGGTGTTACATTTTATGCCAGGCTTTTCAAATTGAAGTGTGAATATGAAGGAAGCTAAAATTTGGGGTATCCAATGAAATATTTTCCTTCTTTTGTGAAAGAAAAATCTCTTCGTAACTCTAAGCGCAGAAAATTTATTACAGGTATTCTAGTAACAATATTACGAAGGGTAAAAGCTAAACTGCACGTGACGATTTGATTCATGTCATGTGTATTACTAAACATTAGATATCTGTAAGTTTTAAGTTTTTTTTCCAATTAAAAAATGACCTATTTCGGCAACAGCTCTCCATAGCTCACGCAGCAAACACACAAGATCAACTATTTTAGCGCTTTCTTCAACCAATTTATCACCTTCTTAGTTCTCGCGTCTCTATTGAATAAGTGTGATTTGAGATTTAATCCTAATGGCGATGGTATTTTTTTGTTCCTGAATGGTTCTGTTTCATCTTTTTAGGTTTATGTTCTATTCCGGATAAAAGATTTCCCGACAAATAATAAGTGTTAGGCAAAGTATTTATGATGGAAGTCATTTTCAGAATGATACTTTTCGTGAAGAAGTCAGTTTCTGGTGTTGTTACCAATAAGTATTTTCCTTGAAGAAAAATATTTTTCGTCGAGAGGGGGAAAATAACTTGTCATTTTTGAGCCGATCTCCGTGGAGCTGTGCTCCTTGTGCTGCACAACATTGCCGTTTCTTGACATCTTTTCGTAATTCGACTCTTTATTCAGACCCTCCAATCTTAGCCCCTGAGTTGTTGTCAATATTTTCTTTCCATTCCTTTGCTGTATGTATGCGGGTATGCACATAATCTTTGGCTCCACGGCCGCTTAACGTCGACGTCGCCGAAGGTCTTGAAACTGATAAATGAAGCTTGGGACGCTAATCAATGAAGTTTGATGAATGCAACTCGATATATGCTTTGATTATTAGAGAGGAAGGCTCCTATTTATAGGACAAGACCACACATATACATCAAACACATAATACTCTCATCTGGTTTGTCTACACGGTTATTTTCATAGCTTAAAAACAATTTCTCTTTTTCTTTTTGGAATAAACAGTACGAGCAGATACATAGTCAACAACTCAACTTGAGGATGTTATGGTTTTCCTTCCATTCGAAGCTATTCTTATTTAGAATTATATCAACTCCTACTGCCTATACTATGTTTCAGTGAAAGGGAACCTCCGCCTCTGAAAATCATTCTTTTTTTATTAGCATGTCAATTCATTATTCAACTTTGATAAGTAAACTTGGATTATTAATTAAAAGATGACATCAAATCCTATATCTTTTATTTGTAGATAAGGTAGAGAAATTTTCGACAACGGCTTAGACAGAAAGAATAGTATCTTCATGTCAAATTGGCAACCGCAGTGAAATAAAGCTGAAACTCTTATCAAATTAACGTGAATTATAGTTTTGGTTTTTGGTTTTGTTTTATAAAAAAAATAAAAAAAAATCATACTCATTTCTTAATTCAAATGCCGCTGGTTGGGATTCATAGTTCAAGACCGAGTAAAATGTATACTCCTGTACTAAGTTCATACTTCAGGGTGGAACAAAATTTATGTTCCCTCCATTTCATTAACTTATTTGATTCACACGGTTAAAAGAAAATTTTTTGAAACTTGTGGCCTTGAATATGTCAAAAATTAGTATGGCTATAAGACTTACAAAACTTGTGATATTAAACATGTCTATAACATTTTTATGGGTGTAAAAGCTTCTCATTTGATTTTTATTTCTAAATGTGAATCCATATTTGTACGGAGGAGCGGGTGTGGAAACTTATCCATGTTTTATGAATTAAATGCTAACTGCTACTTGACTTGTAGATGAAATGTTTAAGCAATGTTAGTACTTTGAAAAATTATAAATCCATAAATTTGAACGGTAAACGCTTTCCAAGGATTAATAAAGATGACATCAGATACAATTATTTTAACTATCAAAATGGAAACTATATCAAATAGATTTAGTAAAATAAAAGAGGAATCAACTTCATATCGAATAAACTTTTTTCTTTTTGGTGCTCGTAATGGTAAGGTCTGCTGCTCTACATGCTCTTTCAGCAATGTATAAAGTGTACACCTTTTGCAAGTTCACACTTCAGGGATGGAACTAAAACCCAGAAAACTATAGATAGTCCGCTCAAAAGATTGCAATGATGAAAACCTCTTCCTAATTAGGTTCTTTGCAGTGGCAGATTTTCAACGGCCAGCAAATGGAAAATATTGAACATCATATATGCCGATAATCAATAGTTAATAAATGCAAATATGACTTTTATATGCTCCTATGAAAATACACTAGAGATATTTGATGAACCTTTTACAGAGAACTCATCTGAGAGAGAGAGAGAGATGCTTTAGGAACTGGGGTGAGCGGGCAAAGGATTCAAGTCCATTTCAACTTGGTTGATGGTCCACTGCATACTCTCTAATTTCTGCATGGATATGAGTGGAAGTTAGCTTCTATCTCCAGAAAACAAAAGTAAAGAACTACTATAATAATTAAGAAAACTCGCAGGAACTTTTATTTTACCTTTACAATGTCATGGTACTGCCTAGCAATTTCGTCAAAATGAGGATCAACCCCCTGATACTCACGAAGGCGGGCAGCCTAACATATTTCACAGATAAATACATCAGCCTTGTGGTGCCAAGCACGAAACAGAGCATTCTAATATCTTATGAGTCAGCATATTTTAACTTCCTGTCGCAGAAGAACTCTTTTTATTTTTTTAACCTACAGTTTAGCATACAATAAACAGAGTAAACGATTTCCTAAAAGAAGATAAATAGATAAATAGATGTTTAGGAGAAAAAGCCATGCCACAGAACAACCCAAATATCAGATTAATGTAGTGAAAAGCTATGTTGCTCGGATCCTCCAAAATGCCGATGGGTACGTGTTGTATTATCCAAAAGCTATGCATTCTTAAAGGATCCAAACACGGATGCCCATTTTGGAGGATTCAAGCAATATAAGTGAAAACTACTTTCAAGCCAAAACTGTAATTCCTCATTCAATACCAAACCTGCCAAATAGAGACATATAGTGATGGCATCTGCTCAAGTATTCAGCTACTTTTGTCAAAAGAAATAGTGAGGACAAACAAAGGACAAGCAAAAATATACAGGAAAGAGCTCCTCATCCAGTGAAGTCCAATTTAATTGTCTTCAATTTCCTAAGCAATCACTTTTTTCATCCTCATGTTCCTTCACCACGGATGACATAGTTTACATGAAAAATGAAAATGAGCACTTCCCATGAACAATCTTAATTGAGGCATTTTTTGGAAAGATGAAAAACATGATACTATCATCTTCCAAATGCATTTAAGATTGGCTAGCCCTATCGGGTAACAGTAGTGCTGCAATCTTTGAATGTTCAAATGTCCATGATTTTCCAAATGAGGTGGTAGTCCAAGGAACAAGCATAAGCAAATCATGGAAATGTAGTAAATATGAAGATGATCCACCAAGCTGAAAAGAAAAATATTAAAATAGTATAAGAAAATATACCGCTTTCTCATATGCAAGCGATGCTTCCTCTGTTGCTTCAATCAAATACTTCCTGGGATGATGTTAAAATCAGTATACTTTCTTCGGCCTCGAAAATCTAATAAAGATTTCTAAAGTCATATTTCTTTACCTTATTTGGTGAAGTGCAGGGATAGTTTCCGGGGTATACGTCTCAAGTAGGAGAATATGTTCCAGAACTCTGGTGAACAATAGGAAGTGTCAGAAGCTGTTGAACTTGATGGCCAATACCACTAGTATTTCAAAGGCATACATATCAAAGCAAGAGATCTTTGCTCTTTAGTATGAAAATAACACAATGTAAGAAGATATATTGAAGTTGATGACAACACTATTATGCTAAACAAGTTTCGGGGATTTACAAATTGAAAAGAAAAAAAGACTCATCGGAAGTAATACATTACAATTTTGAGATTTCTCAAGAAATTTAATCGTTTTGGAGGTAAAAGAGTAAACCAATAGAACATACTAGTTTGAACGGATCATTGCACCTAAAGAGTAGCTATCACTGACTAGGAGTTACATGGATGACATTCAAACCCTCATAGGAATGCTAAACAATGTACTCCCTGAATAGATAAAGAAATAATAAATAAATAAATAACTGCAACCAGGACTTCAACCACTGAAGTGCCAGATCACTACCTTCATACCAGGCATTAGGCAATTGACATTAGGTCATCATTCTAAGACAGAGGAAGCAATAGTTGAACTGAGCTTTTCACCCAATTCCAACCCCACAATTAATCCAAGATAAGAAAGAGAACCCTTCTTAAAATCAGTAGCCATATGATGCACGAATGAATAGAAGAAGAAGTAATTTGAAACTCCAATTCCTCCCAAGCCACAAAAATAAGTCAAAAGTTAGAATAACGAACCAGAAACAAGAATAAGGTAAATCATACCTTAATTTTGCCCTCATTGTCTCACATCTTTTGCACAGCCACGTCTTTTGCAGTTCATCCTATTAATGGATCATTACAAATTATAATCAGAATAAACATATATTCTAAAGAGCAAAAGACCATCACCAGTGCCCACAACATATCCAAAACTATTATGTGTCAGGCACCATAATCCTTTGGAAGAATCAGAGGATGGTTAATATGAACAAAAGAAACAAGAGCAGAATGGTTAACTTACATATTTATGTTGATGGTCCAACTTTATATCTTTGACAAGCTTAATTAGCACACCAAGGATCTGCTCCAAAACCTTAGACAGGTAAACATATAAAGTCAAATATTTCTTCAAGTAACACTAGCCTTTAGGATCTGTGGAAGTGCAACATAGAATGAAAAGGCTGACAAGACGAAATAGGTAGCCATCAATGATGCAGAACGGCATTCTTACATTATAGTATTCTGCAAATTTTCTGTTAGATGAATATAAATCCTCGCGCCATGCCGTTTCCTCTCTTTCAATCTCCTCAATGATCAACTTTACCCTGTTACATCATAGATTAGAAGCTCCCACGCCTAAATCTAAAAAGCAATCAAGAATAGTATTATATGTTCATTATCTTAAATATCATTTTTTATAACATGGCATCCAGGCCAACTTGTGCCTACGCCAACGAATCCACCGGATACCTATTACCTCCCAGCATAGGTACATGTTACCTCTACCCAACAACACTTAGAAAGATGGGAAGAGTAGTTCACCTAGAGCCTTCTCGCCTCGATTCGAACTTTGGTTCCTATAGCTATTAATCCAACTCTTCGACACTAGGTCTGCCCCTTGGGGGTGAATTGTAATACAAGATTATTAAATAATGTACAATATGACAAACCAATCCATTATTCAGAATGTAAATTATCTTTCTGCTACATGATATTCTTTTTAATGTATATCCAAAATAGATTTTGTTCTTCCATGGAAATAGAATGCTAATAGAGACATGATAATGAAAGACTAGCATCAAAGAGGAATACTTCATTCAACTTAACAAACTACAAAAAAGATGCACAGCCTGTTCTATAAATGATTATATAAATCATAAAATATAAAAAGATTAGTGTATGTATATATATATATATATATATATATATATATATATATAGAGAGAGAGAGAGAGAGACCTTTCTGGAAGCCGGGCAGCTGAACTTTGATTGCCAGCAGATATATCTGTAGAACCAAGGTAGGTTATGTTCTTAACATACATCTTAATATGATAACAAATTCTAAGAGTTCTTTGTTATTTAGATAGCAATAGAACTATTCAACCAATCACCGAAGAATACACTGACATGAGTAAATCCAGAACTTAAGCATCTCATCAGTAAATATTTCCTATTTGCACCACAATTTGAAACATTACAGTGATAGATTTCGGGCAATGCAATTGACAATATATATTATAGAAGAAAAGCCATTAACATAGATCCGCCCATAGAGGCTTAAAACTGAAGAAGATACCCAGGTCCTACATAGCAATGCTGGGTTGTTTAAAAGAAAAAACAGACAAAAATTTGCCGACCAACAAACACAAAGAAAGGCGAAGGACCAAGAGAAGACGAAGGAAGAGAAATAAGCAACTTAAACGTACCAATGTCATCTATAGCAACTGCATTAGATAACTTATCACATTTAGCATCCAACCGGCTTCCGATCTCACGTGAAAGCAATCTCTGGTATTCTGCCACATCCTATAGTGACAGATGTATAAGCATCTATGGATGTGTAGAACTAACACTTAAATAACCTGACGAATAGTAATTCCATTTATAGATAATTCACTTATAACAAACAATCAACACATAAGCATATAAAGTAAGAGAGCCATGAAGATAACTACAACACTTCATTGAAGCATTAACAAAGAGAAAAAATTTCCCCACAAGACCATGAGGATTTCTATGTCAATCATATAGGTTTTGTACCACTGATGACATCTGATGTAGCTGAGTTTGCCATAAATATGCAGGCGTAACTCCAAGGAATCGATTGGGAACACCACCAACATCCGATTCTGTTACATCAGTTGTACTGTTAGTGGAAGCACTGCTTGCTGCAGGAACAGCTCCAATTACAGATGCATTGGTTTGATAAGTTGAGTTTGAGCTCGAGCTTAATGTGATGCTGGTGCTTGTGCTATCAATAGAACATCTCGACAGTATACTCCATTTTTCAATTTCCTCTTCGTGAATCTCACCGTCTTTGGAGATGAGTGGAAGCCTCAATCTCTGAGCTGCTTCCGCAACAACCATCCTATGCTCAAGAGCCTCATAAACCTGAAGTCATTCTAGAGTCAAAATCATTAATCTCCCAGAGAATTTAAATTGATTCAACTAAAATGATTCCAAAGAAGAAATTGGGAGAAAAAAGGCTATAACCAGGTCCTCAAAATGCACAAAGCATAGCACCTGAAATTTATCATTTCGGGACAAGTATAGACTATGGCAGAAAGGCAGGGGAATCCAGGATCATTGTATACCCAGACGCTAGCTAATGAGTACCGCGTCTTCCCAGTGAAGTAGAGCCATCTTCATGAGGCCTCAACGATCCTTGTGGCGATGTCCAAAGCGTGATGACCCAAAATAAATAGGCTTACTTTTTCTTCACTTGAATCATAATTAGAAGAATCTAAATTTGAGTGAATCCAAATTTGAGTATTGTGTCATCGGGAAAAAAAAAGGGACTATTAGCTCAATGGTAGAGCGTGCCCCTGATAATTGCGTGTTTGTGCTGGACTGTGAGGGCTCTCAACCACATGGATAGTTAATGTGTTCATCGACACTTGACCCTAAGCATTCTCATCTATTGGTAATCAATTTTGGATTTGTTTACAGGTACAAACTCGATATGGGTGTGAGTAAGTATCGAGTAAGTGTACGTGCAAGTTTTGGTAAATTTTTGTGTATTTTAAGAGTCTGCATAAAGGAGGGCCTTGGCGCAAGTTGTGGTGATAGCCTCTTGCATAAATGCAAGATAATATTGTGTACATAAGACCCAACGTCGCCAGCCCTTGCCTGAACCCCAAACATGGCGGGAGCTTAATGCATCAGGCTGCCTTTTTTTTAAGAATCCGCATGAAATACTTATACCCAACACCCATCACGTAAGGGAAGGCTAACCCGTTCTGGTTGTTATGACTGGCAAACTAAAGGACCTGTTTACACATAGCTGATAATTAAGCATGAAAAAATGCATCCATAAAGCCAAATGAACTGAGACACAATAAGTAAAGGCCAAATAAGTAAAAAAGTGGAACCTGAGGAGGGTTTTTCAGGCCCAATTGAGAGTATAAACCCTGCACATCTCGAATACCACCGAGATTGGCCACAGAAATGGCTTGCTGGTAATCTTCTACCATCGCGGTCGTCTCAATATATACTGCCTATAAGGTGTATCCAAACAAAGGGTACACACAACAATTAGACTAGACAAATCAGGAAACACATTAGTTCAATTCGAGTTTAAGTTATATACACCAACAATGTAAGGAATTTTTACACTATCTGGTCATCTTTATAACCTGACTGATACTGTCAGAATTCTTTGCTATGGCGGTGTACATAACTGAAACTAAATTCAGAAACAAATGTCAATTTCCAAAATAGAAGCCCTACTAAGGATTCCAAATAGCGCTGCCTCTCCTTTGACATTTCTTCTCTAGCCTGCATTTTCAAACAAAAACATCTCATAAAACTAGCATTTTAATTTTTTATTAATAATTAAATGGGGTTTAAGGTAGCATTATAGAGAGAATTAAAAAATACGAGTTGGAGATCGAAGTAAGCTGATTTGGAGATGAGAGATCCATCAGGGGCTAAGCAGTGGCGCTCTAACTGATCGATCAGCTGTGTCACGTCCGCCGCCAGGTTTTGCGAACCCACCCCTCTTACCATTTCCGGTCCACTATAATCGAAAGATCTCTTTTTCTCCTTTTCGTCGCTTCTCCGCCAATTCAAATTCAAAGTATTTAGTTCCCTTTTGTCGTCACTCTTATCCTTGTGTTAGCAGTTTCCCCTTTAGAAAATTTTGCACTTTTAATCCCTCTAATCGATATGTGCAATTTGGATCCCTTTGCTTCTGAATCATAGTAACAAATTTAACAAACTTTATACGATTACATCATTTGACTACTTAATATTAACATTGTGCTGTTTTTTTTCCATATATTAGGGCAATAATAATATAATTCTAAAAGTAATTTGAATGTGTCATATTTCCTATATAAAAGGTCCAAAAATACATTATGTATTACAAAGATCAAATTAGAATTTATCAATAACTAAGGAAAGGAATCGAAAATGCCATATTCCTTTTCTCTAATAATAATCTTGGTTATTGTATAGGGTAAAATTGGTCTATGTTAAATGATCGAATGATTGCATGACATGTTCAACTGGAGGCAGACGAAAGATGAATCGAGTAAGGACAAAAATCGGGACAACAGCTGCAGTTGGTGTCCGATAGATCCCAAAGGGAACATAATCAAGGGGAGCAAGTCGAATGTTTGTCACCGATGATATTTAATGAAGAATGTTCCCTAGTATTAAATAGGCAGCCGTTGCAGAGAATTTTGATATCTGTCGTTACACATTCATCAATAGTCCCCTTTATAGTCATTTGAGAGGGGCTTGATCCTAGGATCTTGTTTTCTATGTATAGCTATAAATAGTGACTTCAATAACTATTGTAAGGGACACGAAATCTTTGGAAAAACTTAAGTTACACTCTATTCTTTTTGTTTTTTTGGTTAAATATATTTTTATTAATAGAGTCAAAGTACAAAAGTAGAGGGGGACATAAACCTTACCTCCAATAAGAGAGTAAATGTACACTTAGTTATCCTAAAGTGATAACTAAATATACCTAAAATGTGGTAAGTTGTTAGACCTATGGTGATGTGGCGATTGTCTATTTTATATTGATAGACAATCTCATTTACAAAAAACAGAGTGTGATTGATCTAGGTCAACTAAACAAAAAAGTACATGTATTCCTGCTTCTAATATGTGATTCAGGGGTGTGATCCCTTGTATGTACATCTGGTGTCCAATAGTGATTTCTAGAATTCTCAAAAGAGTAGCAAAAGAGTGCGAGCTATCTTCAGTTTTGCTTTTTCCTTGAAAGAAAAGGCAAGTTGAAGATGGCTATTTGAGTTGGAGAACAGAGTTGTTTTTGCTGGTAGATGATAAAAAACCTGAGTACTTTTGTTGATTGTTTGCTGGAGCTGTTGCTGTGGAGTGTATGTGTGTTTCCTGTGTCTTCTTTTGGGGAGTCTGCTTGGCTTGGTGTTTTTTTGGGGGTTGCTGTCTTTTCTTGTTTCAGCCTTGATGTTGCTGATTGCTTTTCTGTTGGCCCTGTGTGACTGGTGCTTCTAATGGTGGTTTGTTGTTGCTTCTATATTATGTGATGTATGCTGGCTTAGTATGTTGCTGCTATGTTGCTGATTGAAGTCTAGTATCCAGTGTTGCAGTGTGGCTAGAGATGTCCATGATGATTGCTGTAGTGGCAAGAGATTGAGCACCAAAGATGCTAATACCACACCTTGCAACTGCATTAATGATCTGGACCATTTCAAGCAATTTGCAGTGATGAGTGAGATGCTGAGTTCAGTGAATAAGTTTTTTCTTGTGTTAGATTTAGGATGTTGCTTCTGTGGATTGTCTTCAGCTGTACATCTGTGGCATGTAGTTGTTGTTGGCTCAGATTGTTCTCATTGATGTTCCTGTGTATTGGGGTGTTGTTTGAGGTCCAGTGGTGTGTTGTGATAGAGAGGATCCATGGTGATTGCTGTAATTGCAAGAGATTGAGCACCATTGGTGCTGATACCACACCTTGCAATTGCAATAATAACCTGGACCATGTTAAGTTATCTGCAGTGATGTGGCAGTTGTTGAGTTCATTGATGTCTTGCTGGTGCTGGTGTGTTTTCTAAGTTTGTCTTGTTTGCTGCATTTGAGAGGTGAGGTATTTGTTGCTAAGTTTTTTTTGTTGCTGGCAGTGATCTTGTTGAGATGATCCTCTGTGTTCTTTTAATTTGAGGTGACTTGTTAGCTTGAAATGTTGATGAGGTTGTAAAAGGTACTTGTTGTTCAGACAAAATGCCATAGCAGTGATGGAGATACTGCACATGGCTTCTGAAGTGGTAGACTGATTCCTGGAGTGCATCATGATGGATATAGGCCTGTGTTGTTGATGCTGCCTTGTGTAACTGCTGCATCTTTTCTGTTGCTGTTGTGTTGCACATTTTGTTCTTTTAGCAGTAGGCTGGCCCCAGGAGTGTTGTCTTGGGCTGTGTCTTTGAAGAAGTCTCTTCTGCTGCTGTGTTCCTTCTATGGCAATGTGAAGGCAGAGTTGAGTGTTTGAGGTGCTGGGAGATAAAAAGTTGAGTAGTTGATGTCTTCCTCCAGTGTGCCTACAGAAATAAAAAGCATGTTATTAAAACATTGTTTGATCCTAGGCTATTGTTTCTTTGCAGTGGCCACTGTCCTATTTTTTCCTTTGCTACTTTGCTACCTTTACTCTTATGTATGGACATTGGAGTTTATCTTCATTTAGTATCTTCGACCTTGTAAATCTAGCTGCCAGAAATCATGACATTCAATTCTCCTAACTTCAAGTGCATAGTTTGCTAAGTGATCAGCTAGCTTGTTTCCTTCCCTGTATATGTGTGTCACATTGAGTGTGAGAGCTTCTTTCATTTACAGCACCTCCTCCACCTGTTCAGCTATGCACTAAGGTAGTTTCCATATTCCATTGATTGTGTTGTTCAGCAGCATTGAATCTATTTGCAGCCATATGTGAGAGTAATTATGTGATCTGCAAAATCTTAGTGCCTCTACAATGGTTGTTGCTTCTACTATTGTGTTTGTTCCTTCTGGTGTTTCTTTGCCAAGTGCATATATGATCTCTCCTGCTGCATTTCTCATACAGAATCTTATTGAGCTCCTTCCTGGATTTCCTTTGGATGCTCCATCAGTATTGACCTTAATCCATCATGCCATTGGAAATTCCCAGATTACTTTATTGTATTTTAATCTTGGAGTGTAGTTTTTCATCATGTGCAGAAGGTCTTGCCATTTGTGAGGGGCCTTTATTCCTGGCTTCCTAGTTTGGATCAGTGCCTGTAGTGTTGTGAAGATCTGATAGATGACTCTGCTGGCAGTGACTGATTCTCCATATTTACAGTTGTTTCTTCTTTTCCAAAGTTCCCATACAATGCAGGATGGGACAGCTTGTAGCACTGGTTTAATCTTGGAACTGTTTGTGCTGTCCAGCATTTGATTATTGCTTGGTGAAAAGATAAACCCTCCCATTTTATTCCTGCTCTTGAGAGGAAGTATTGCCACACTTTGGTTGCAGTGTTGGATGTGTAGAAGAGGTGCACCATGGTTTTTTCCTTTGGTTCTGTGCAGCACCAACATTTTGATGGCATTTGATATCCTAGTCTCTTCATGAAATCATCTAAAGACAGTTTAGGCTTCTACACTTTCCACATGAAAAATGCAATCTTAAATGGTAGTTCTTGTACCCAAGTCATTTTGAAGGCTCTTTTAGGTTCATCCCTCTTTCTAAGGTACTCCCAAGCAATTTTGGCACTGAAATGGCCTTGAGGTTCTAGCATCCAATATGATACATCTACATTGTTCTCCTTATTTGGTGGCTTAACATTTTCTACTATGTGTGGTGCAAGTTCTTGGGGCAGGATTTCTGATATTTTGCGTAGATTCCAGTGTCCATCATCCTGCAGAACATCATACACATTATGTATGGCTTCATCAATTGCAAAATCTTTTGGAACAGTGAAGTACAATGCTCCCAATCCTGTCCAGTTATCAAACCAAAAAAGTGAGGAACCCATTTTTGGGTGCCAATGATTTGATGCTCAATGATGTCCTTGCATTCTAGCATTTTCCTCCATATGTGTGATCCCTTTTTCCATGGAACTATGACTGCATTTAACTTCTTGCAGTTTTTTTTTACTCATGAATGCACTCCAGAGGCTTGGCTTAGTTCTAAAGTTCCACCACAACTTGCAAAATAAGGCTTTAGACACATCATGCATGGATTTGAAGCCTGCTCCACCTTCATCACATGGCATACATAGGGTGTTCCATGAAGCCCAGTGCCTGCTCTTACCTCCTACACTGTTACTCCAGAAGAATTGTGCAAAGAGCTTATGTAGCTTATTGATGACATTATTGGGAGGTTTGACAGTAGAGAGAAGGTGTATAGGCATGCTTTGGAGGACATGTGAGATCAGTACTGCCTTGCCTCCTACTGAGAGTAGCTTTCCTTTCCAGGATTGCAATTTATTTAAGACCTTGTTGGTGAGTTCTTGATAGTGTGACATCTTCCTTCTGGAGTAAAAAATGGGCAGCCTAGGTATGTGAAGGGGAATTCCTGCTTTTTTATACCTGTGATGCTTTTCACTTTTGTAATCACCTCAAGGCTGGCTGAATGGTGCAAATACACAGTAGATTTGCTTTTGTTGATCCTCTGCCCTGATGCTGTCTCATATGCGGTTAAAGTTTCCATGATCAGTTGTAGGGAGGTGGCATCAGAGAAAGAGAAGATGATAGTGTCATCTGCATATGCTATGTGGTTTATCTTTGGGCTCCATTTGGGCAGTCCATAGCCACAGAAATATAGTTTAAGTGTAGGGCATTTAGACCTCTTGAGAGGGCTTCAGCAGCAAGAATAAATAGAGCAGGTGATAGTGGATCTCCTTGCTTGACTCCTCTTGATGATTTGAAGAAACCATGTGGTTGGCCATTTATGAGAACTAAGTACCAGTTGTTGCCAATGATGTCAAAGACCATGCCAATAAAGGTCTCACAGAACCCTATTTTTCTCAAAGTGTTTTTCAAGAATAGCCAGGATAATCTGTCAAAGGCTTTTGTCATGTCAAGCTTGATCATCACATTTGGCCCAGCTTTTGTTCTGAGTCTGATGTCTATTATGATTTCTTGAGTTAGGAGAACATTGTCAGCAATGGTTCTTCCTTTAACAAAGCCAGCTTGTTCTTCGGAGATCAGGTTAGGAAGCAGCTCCACCATCCTTTCATGAATGATTTTTGAAAAGATTTTGTTGATAAAATTGCTTAAGCTAATGGGCCTCATGTCTGAAAAGGTTCTTACTTCCTTCTTTTTGGGTAGCAGTACCAGATTTGTGTGTGTAACACATTTTGGTAGCTGTTTCCCTGAGAAGAATGCTATAGCTATATTGTGTATGTCTTCCCCTACTATGTCCTAGAATGCTTGGTAGAAGGCACCTACGAATCCATCTGGCCCCCCTGCACTGTCATCATTGAAACTGAAAACAGCTTGCTTGGTTTCTTCTTTTGTTGGCTGCCTAATCAGTTATGTATTTTGCTCCATGCTTATCAATTGAGGGATGTTATCAAGTATGCTGAAGTTAGTTGGTGTTGCGGTCTCTAGGAATTGTTCTGTATAGAAATTGACGGCTTCAGTTGCAATTTGTTCCTGTTCCTCAATCCAGCTGCTTGTGTTGTTTTGGATTTTCCTTAGTTGGAGCCTTTTTCTTCTACTATTTACTTGGGCATGGAAGAATTTGGTGTTTCTGTCTCCATCCTTGAACCATGCCATGCCTGCTTTTTGTCTCTAGAACTCTTCCTCTATTGCTAGGTGCCTGATTAGCAGTGCTTGGACCTTTTGTAGTCTTTCTCTGTTTTGTTGCGTGGGTATTTCCTCAAAATGCTTTTCATGAACAAGAACCACTTCCTCCATGCTTGCAATGTTTTGGAATATGTCTCCAAAAGTTTCTTTGCTCCACAGTGACAGAGCTTTTTTGAGCTTTTTGAGCTTATGATTGAAGAGGATGAACGGGTCACCATAAAAGTCTGCTTGCCAGTTCTCTCTCAATACTGATTTGAATGAGTCATACTTGGTCCAGAAGTTGAGAAATTTGAATGGCTTCTTGATTGGTATTGTTTCCATATCACACTTTAACAAGAGAGGACTATGATCTGAGCCTATCTTAGACAGGTGAGTAACCTCTAGCCTTGGAAAAGTTTGCTGGAATTCTGTGTTGGCAAGGCATCTATCTAATCTTTTGAAAATGTAATCTTCCTCTGCTCTACCATTCCACCATGTGAAGATGCTACCTTTGAAATCAAGATCAGTTAAGTTGCAAGTATTGATGCAGTGTCTGAAGTCATCTACTTCATTGATTGGCACTGGAAGGCCTCCAAATTTTTCTTCCTCATCCCATATTATATTGAAATCACCCCCTACCAGCCATGGAACTATCATGTCCTGTGCAATATCATATAATGAGTCCCACAGTTCTATTCTATCAGTTTGGTTACACTTAGCATATACTAGTGTGAGGATGAGTTCCACATGAGTTTCTATATGAAGTAGCCTCAGAGTTAGCTGTTGTTCCATGTCATATAGTACTGTGACTTCATATGTGTTTTCTATGAATGCCCAGATTTTATTGGAAACATTAACCACAGCTTGAGATAAGCCAATCTTCCTTCTGTATCTTTCCATTTTTCTTGCTTGTTGTATTGGTTCTAGAATGCCAATGAAATCGAAATGATGTTCTTTGTGGAGTGTGATGAGCCTTTCAAAAGCTTGCATTGTATTCACAGACCTTATATTCCATATGATTGCATCCATTATAGATTGTTAGGGTGTGTTAGAGCTCTTCTTGTTTGGATCCCTGTTACAAAGGAATTGTTGTGCTCTTTGCTTTGCTTCTTCCTGCATTTAGTTGTTGATTTCACCTTAGCTATCTGTATTGGAGAGAGGTCTCCTTGTTTAGCAACTTTTAGGAAAATCTGATCAATGGACTCCTCATCTAGATCTTTGCCTAAATGCTCATGGTGATCTGTTTCATCTCTTGCTGCTGCTGTGATGCTGAGATTTTTTACTTTGGCTATTGCTGTTTGTTTTTCCTCCTTGGAGGTTGGAGAAGTTAAGTCTGATGCAACTAATTTTTCAACTTCTCCTTGAGCTTGCTTCTTTTTCTGAACTGTGTCTGTTTTCTCTTGTAGGTGTGCCTCTGCTGTCTCTTTGGATTCTGCTTCATGAGCTGCAGTGCTGGTTTGTCCTTGGCTGGTGTATGTCAATAACAATTGATTGTTTTCATTTCTGCTATTGTTTTTTGTTGCTGTGGCAGTGACATTGGCAGGACCATGTTCACTTTGATCATCCTCCTTTATTTCCTCATCAGTTGCTTCTTCCTCACTTTACATTTCTTGTGGAATTTCACCTTCCTCTGAGTCCTCTTCAATTTGATCAGCCCATAGTCTTCCTGGACTTTCTTGTGGCCTTTCAGGCATCTTTCCTAATTTTTCGTCTGCAGTTTTTTTCTTTGTTGTCTTGGTCATTGTCCTTTCTACTAGAGTATCTTGTGATGGGATATCCTGATGAAAGGTGTTGGTTGTGACCACATTTGTATAGAAGTTTTTCTGCACCCACTGGGAAGTGGAGTCTTTTGTGGCTTCTTTCCTTTTCTCTGCTTGTGATTGAGTTTCTTTCTCTGCAACTTTTCCATTGTTGTTCCTTTCAGCAAATTTGGGGCTTAGCATTTGGTCTGTGGAGTGTATCAACTTCTCTACTCCTGCTATTTGCTTATTGGCAATTCCTTTTGAGGTTTTGTCTGCTGGTGTGCTTGGAGTGAGGGCAGCTGCCGCAGAGCAGGAAGGTTCTTCAACTAGTTGCAGGGATGCTGCTGCGCTTGTGAGAGCAGGGGAGTTCTTTTGGCCAAGAGCTTCTGCAATCAACTCCATTTGACTGTCTGTATTAGCATTGCTGTTTTCCAATTCCAACATAGCAAATTTGTTGGAAGTTTGGAGTTGCTGAGTGGCCATGTCAGCTGGTATCAATTCCAGTCCAGCTTTGGCTTGCTTATCTTTGGACTTAGCTTGTTTTTGCACTCTATTATCCTTGACCTCCTTCCATTGAGAGCCTGCATTGCCAACAACTTTGCCACTTGATAGGATCATCAGGGGTGTAGTCTCATTTTCCTTCTGCTTCTTACTTTCCTCTACTTTGCTTTTGGCTTCCTGTTGTTCAACTGAGTCTGTATGTAGCAGTTCTGGGTGCAATTTCCAGCACTCAGCTATATCATGTCCTTGCAGTCTGCACTGCTTGCAATACTTAGGGATGTAATCATATTGGATTTTGACCTACTCTGTTCTGATTTCTCGTGTAGCCTCATTTTCAATATCCATTCTGATTTTCTTTGGCAATTCAGCTAAAAGATCAACCAAAACCTTTACTCTAGCACAGCTAAGCCTTGTTTTGTTAATAATTGCATGTCAAGGTGCAATGGTTTACCCACTGCTGATGCAAGAGAGAACATACATTCTTTTACAAAGTAAGTGGGCAGTAGTTGTGGAAAAGATATCCATGCCATTGCCATTTCTTCTCCAAGCTTAAATTTAGCATCATAGATTAATTGGCGCATTTGGTACTCATAGCCATCCGTAGCTTTGAGATAGTAAGTGCTTTTGATCTAATCTTGATAAAATCTTCCCACAGTGTTAATATAATTAGAACATGCTTATCTCGAAAGAAACCTATGTTACATTCACCTTTGATTCCACACTGTATTGGAATGATTCTTCGCAGTTCTTGGATGTTTGGCCAGCTATATGAGAAATTGCCCAGAACAGCATACTGCAACCCTTCAATTAAGTTCATGCGGTTCACTTCTGCTTCTGTGAATTTGACAATAGGCTGTCCATGCAAGAAAGCTGCTTTCTTGAACGGAATTGGTGCGATTGAGCTCGAACTAGGGTTTGCATGTGTTGCAGAGTTCAGTGTCGCGGGTTTGAGGATGTGGGAGTAATTTAAAGGCTATGGGTTGCTGGGGGTTGTGGTGAGGGGTTGAGAGGTGGTGAGGAGAGGTTCCCCAGTCGGTGACGTGTCGACCGGCGTCGCCATTAGAGCTCGCGAGAGCTTTCTCTCTCTAGTCGCCTTCCGTCGCCATACTCTCTCTCTCTCACTCTATTCTCAAGCTAAATAAGACAACTTTATTTTTTGCTTTATATTGCTATTATTATTGTCCTCGGAGGCATCGCTCCCGGAGCCAGACCTGCCATTTTCTTTGATTTTTACACTACATCTTATCTTTAATCTTATTTGTTTATCATTTTTGGGTCAAATCAATTCGCTTGACTATAAACCACGTAACAAATTCAATTGTACCGTTTTACGGGTAAACAGTTTGGAGCCCATCGTGGGGCTTAGACAGTTGCGTAATTGAGTTGATCCTTGCATCAAATACTAAGTGCAACCTTTTCCGCAGCCAAGTAGACAAAAATATCAGTGACCCACAGCAAGAGACTCTGGGAAGTCGCCAAAGATGACATCACCTTCACAGAGAAAGACGCCGACGAACTTCTTCTACCGCATAATGACGCCCTGGTACTTTCTCTTAATGTTCTAGATTTCAAGATTAAACGTGTTTTGGTTGACCCAAGAAGCTCAGCCAACATCATTCAATGGAGAGTGCTAGAACAAGCCAAATTAACCACAAGCATCATTCCAGCAACAAAGCTCCTAGCGGGGTACAACTTGGCAAGTGTGACAACCAGAGGAGAGATCCTGCTGCCCACGAACGCTGAAGAGGTTACAAAGACCACTTTAATTGAAGTGGTGGACGACGACATGGGCTATATCATAATTCTCGGTAGACCATGGCTACATGAAATGAAGGTCGTGACATCAACATATCACCAATTGCTAAAATTTTCTACCCCAGAGGGAATCAAGCAAATAAGAGGAGATCAACCGGCCGCAAGAGAAATGAACGCAGTATCAGTAGAGGGAAGGAACTGCAATGACCCAACTGATCGTTTTTGAGTATTTTAGCCCTGATCCCCTAAATTATGCTTCCTCTATGCTATATTATAGTTATGTAACTTGCCGGGGTGGTTGGTTCTGGTTTCGGGTGAGGTTCGAAGTAAAATGGGACACATAGTCCTTAAGTTAGAAGGTTAAGTCGTAGGAGTTTATCGTAGTTTAACTTGTGTGAAGACGACTCCAGAATGGAGTTTGATGGTTCTGATAGCCCCGTATGGTGAGTTTAATCTTAGGAGTGTGTCCGGATGTTGATTTGGAGGTCCGTAGGTCCTTTCGGGTGTTTTGATGAAAGTTAGAATGTTGGAGAATTTTGAAAAGTTTGACCGGGAGTTGAGTTCGTGATATTGGGGTCAGACCCCGATTTCAGAAGTTGCAATAAGTCCGTAGTGTTATTTATGACTTGTGTGCAAAATTTGGTGTCAATTGGAGTTGTTTTGATATGAATCGGCATCAGATTCATAGTTCATAGGCTTGAATTTGGGTTGCGATTTATAGAATTTACGTTGGTTGGTGTGATTTTAGGCCTCAAGTAGGTCCCTTATGTATTTGGGAACTTGTTGGTATATTTGGACGGGGTCCCGGGGGCCTCGACGGTGATTCAAATCAAATTCGGAACAATTTGGACTTGCTGATTTTTGCTGAAGGTACCAAACTTCTGGTGTCATCGCACTTGCGGAGGGTTTGTCCCCATTTACGGACTTACATAAGTGAGCAATTGGTCGCGGATGTGCAGCTAGTCAAGCCCAGCTGGTGTCACAGGAGCTGATAATGTTCCGCAGAAGTGACTTCGCTTCTGCGATGGAGAGGGACGTAGGAGCGACAGTGGTTGCAGGTGCGCATGCGCAGATGCGAGCCTTTTTCTGCAGAAGGGGATTCCTTGGTCTCAAGTGAAGTCCGCACCTGCGATGCTTTTTCCGCAGGTGCGGAGTCGCAGAAGCGACACAAAGGTAGCATAGGCGAATTTATTGGCAGAAAAAGGGAAAATTCGAGGGTCAGTCTTCATAATTCATTTTTGTGATTTTGGAAGCTTGGTGGGAGACGAATTTTCGAGGGTTCTTCAAGGAAAATTTTGGAGGTAAAGAATTCTAACTTGTTTTTTATTAATCTACATGACTCTATTGATGATAAAATATATAAAATATTTTCTTTTCAGTAATCATAGCTCAAGTCATACGAATAATTAAAAAAAGAAAAAAAAAATATATATATATATATATATATGTGTGTGTGTGTGTGTGTGTGTGTGTGTCTGTGTCTGTGTGTGCGCGCGCGCGCTCGCGCGCGTGTGTGTATTAATTTTTTTTGCCTAAAAGAAGTATTCCTCTTGTAACGACCAGGCCGGTCGTTTTGAGAATTGTAGTCTCTTTCCCCATTTACTGTTTATTCTATGCTTTACAGATGTTATGGATTTCGGAATGAATTGAGACGCTTAGTCTCAAGGTTGAAAGCTTAAGTTGAAATGGTTGACCGGATGTTGACTTATGTGTAAACGACTCCGAAATGGAGTTTTGGTGGTCCGTTAGCTTTGTAGGTCCGTGATGTCAAATATGACTTGTCTGCAAAATTTGAGGTCAATCGGATGTGATTTGATAGGTTTCGGCATCGTTTTGTAGAAGTTGGAATTCCTTATTTTTCATTAGGCTTGAATTAGGGTGCGATTCGTATTTTTGATGTTGTTTGATGTAATTTGAAGATTCGACTAAGTTTGTATCACGTTTTAGGACTTGTTGGTAAGTGTGGTTGAGGTCCCGGGGGCCTCGGGTTGATTTCGGATGGTTAACAGATCGAAAATGGGACTTAGTGCATTGGTGAAGCTGGGACTCTTCTGGTTTGATTGCACCTGCGAGGGGTTGGCCTCAGGTGAGATACCCCAGGTGCGGCTGGGGTTGCACAGGTACGGATTTGGGGCTGGACTGGGGAAGGATGCATGTGCGAAGGGTAATCCGCATCTGCGAGCAAGGCTCCGCAGATGCGGAATAGAGAGGCGTAGGTTGTTTCCGCATAAGTGGATCATGGGCCGTAGAAGCGCTTCCGTAGGTGCGAAAACTGGAGCGCTGGGGACTTTAGTGATTTCTGCAGAAGCAGAGGATTATCCGCAGAAGCAGGACCGCAGATGCGGTCAAGAGGAGCGCAAATGCGAGACCCCTGGGCAGAACATTTAAATTCAAGGGTTCGCGATTTTGCTTCATTTTGAACATTTCAAGCTCGGGATTTGGCGATTTTTCAAAGGATTTTCGAGGGGTTTCTTAAGGTAAGTCACTTGTGTTTATTTTTAAACAAATTTTCTTTTTCCCCATTTAATTTCCCGCCTAATTTGTGAGTATATAAGGTGGAATTTGGGAATTTGAGACTAGGGATTTTAAGAGTTTGATTTAGGATTTTGGGTGGTGATTTGGTGTCGAATTTTTATAAATTTGGTATGGTTGGACACGTGGTTGGATGTGCGTTTTCAGGTTTTGTAATTTTTATTAGATTTCGAGACGTAGGCCCCGGAGCCAGCTTTTGAGTCGACTTTTGAATTTTGATTGAGAGTTTAGTATTTTCTAATGGAATTGATTCCTTTAGCCCGTATTGATTGTATCACATTGTTCGTGGCTAGATTCGAGGCATTCAGAGGCCGTTTCGCGAGGCAAAGGTGTATTAGAGTAGAGATTTTCTCGGATTGAGGTAAGTAACAGTTCTGAATTTGATTTTAAGGCTATGAAACCCCGTAATATGTGTCATGTGATTGGTTTTGAGGTGATGCACATGTTAGGTGACGGGCGTGTGGGTGTGCACCATAGGAATTATGACTTGGTCAATTCCATGAAACTGAATAGTTGAGAAATCTGTTGTTATCCGTATATTCTCCATGTGTTATAAAAATTAAACTGCAAATCATGTTTATACTATGTGTTGGCACTATAGGGACCCACAGAGGTCGTGTAAATGTTGAAATATCTGCTAAATTGATGTTTTGCACTCAGTCACAGTTTTACTTGCATATTACATCTCAATCTCTAGTTCATTATCGATAAATTATATCATTGCTGTTTGGGCTGATTATCATGATTACTGGGGGCCCGAGAGACTGGAGAGGTTGATGACTGAGTGAGGCCGAGAGCCTGATTTTGTAAGGATATTTATGGGATCGGGCTGCACGTCACATCATGTTTTATTGATTAATGCCATGATTGGCTTGTTATAGCGCTTGGGCTGAAGTAGCCCCTCCGTAGTCTGTACACACCCCGAATGAGCGCATGTACCTACTGAGTGCGAATGTCGAGTGCTAAGGAATGAGTGATTGTGAGGTTGGAGTGCGTGAGAGGACTGAGTGACTGCTACTCTGAGATTTTGGACTTGATTTTATTACTATTGTACTTCAGCTGGCATATATCATTGTCATATAATTTTTGAGAGATATTATATCCCGTTTCAATTGAACTTGACATGAATTATCTGTTTTGGCCTTAATTGTCGAATTTGAAAGCATGCCTATCTTTCAATGTTGTAATTTCTGTAATTGAGTTATATCCGTGAAGCTCGTCACTACTTTCAGTTCATTATTTAGTCTTGTTATTTACTGAGTTGGTTGTACTCACGCTACACCCTGCACTTCGTGTGCAGATCCGGGTGCTTCCGAACATGGTGGGTGTTGATCTCTTTACACAGCTTGATCGTTTGGAGATTCCAAGGTAGTTGCCCAGCATTCGCAGACCTTGTCTCTCCTTCCCTATCTTTCAGCTTTATGTATTTAGTTTTAGTCTTTCCTAGACAGTATTTCTAGATTTGTGTTGTAGAAACGCTCATGTGCTCAGTGACCTCTGATGTTGGGAATTTCCGTATTGGCCTTTGGCTTTCTATCCAGTTTTGAGAGTTTTGATGATTTACACCTGTGTTATTCTTATTTTTCATTTAAAAGTGTTGGAAGTGTCTTGAAGTGTCTGCTTGCCTAGGACCACGTTAGGCGCCATCATGAGAAGCTAGTTTTGGGTCGTGACATCTCTCTAAGCTTTAATAAGCCAACTAAAGGGATTTTTTTTTTTAGTTGTGTGAATTTGTATCTTCTAACGTGGAGGCCTAAGTGCCGTTACTTCTTAAAAATAAAGTTATAGTAATGTATTGTATTCTATTTAATATTATGTATAATATGATGTGATATGGTAATTTTAAATGATGAAATTTATAGTTACCATTAATAATATATTTTTATTAAATTGATAAGTTGCAATTATGGAGATGTTTTAGACCTTTGGAGGATGAACCTGCAAATCTATTTACTTTTTAATAAGGCATTAACTATACCTCAGGTCCATTTACGACATATGCACATCTTACCTATTTTATATACTTTTATAATACAGTATAATCTTACTATACATAATAATAAATCTATATATATATATATATATAAAAGGAAAACTTTTGCTAGTAACTAAAAATAAACAATCTCTCACCTTTATTGCTGAAGCCCTAATCATTATGTTTCTGATCTTTAGGAATGAAAAGGAGGCTACACTTGAGAGACGGTGCTATAGCTTTGGAAGGAGATTATTGTTACACCATTTACATTGTTCAAGGAAAACCAAAACCCCTATAACTAATACTAGTATGTAATAGGTCACGGTAAAATCTTTTCACAACCAATTTGCTCGTCATTTTCTCCTATATAACATTCTTCACCCTCAGTTAAAAAGAAAACAGAGTCGGAACAGCTCATCTCTTTCACTCTATTCACCTCACATTATTTTTTTTCTCCTATATTTCACTTCTAAAAAATGGCACAAGGTATGACAGAAGACGATTTATCTCTTTTGAAGCTGATGCATGGGAGAAAGCAGCAGTAAATCGTCATCTCATTGAGGAATGCGGACTTGATTTTACTGAAGCAGATGGAGAACATATCCTACCTGTTCTTGCTTTGATTGAACCATTTGGATGGACCAAGCTTGTTCGAAATCCTGGGACAGAAGTATTAATGCTCATTCATCAATATGCTGTATGAAACTCCTGATTTGGAAGACGCGCCTTTGCAAGCAATAATTCGCAACCCAATTTCCAGCACTCTGCCCTCTTGGAATCGAATGGCATGTTGATACTTATGGTCAGAGAGATTGGTTTCCAACTAGAAATCTCAGTACAACAGCAAAGGCATGGATGCTATTCTTGAGTTCTAGATTAGAACCAAATAAAAATACATATGAAATACGACGCTGCTTGGTTATATGCAATTATGCAACGTTATTCCATTAATATTGGCAGAGTCATATGTGAAACTATGAAGCGTTGTCGAACCAAAAAATCAGTGAGATCTTTGTATTGGGTGTTAAGGGCATATACTATTAACTATGTATTTATATATAGTATATTTTAATAGTTATTGTGGTTAAAAGTTTAAGTGGGAGATTATTGGAATATATACTATTACTATGGATTTAGTTTAGATATAGTCTTTATTATGGAATAATTGTTTATTCAATTTTAATAAAGTTTTAAATAGATCATATATTCGTCTTTTTCCTTTACTTAAATAGTAGATGATTTAGTGTATGAGTTTAGCTTATACACGGAAGATTAAATCATCTGTTCTTATTAAAGATCATGTTCACAATCTGACGATGAAATTGGACAAACCATTAGGAATGATTGTATCACAAGATTAAATATAATTTATCTTGATTATGGGAATGGTTTAATTTCGACTTTTTGTGCTAGTACATTTTGTATGTATTGAACGGACTAAGTAGAGATAAGTATTTTATACTGAGTTAATAAAATAACTTCTCTAGCCACTAAACGTACTTACACTCTATTTATTGTTTTAATTTATTAAAAGGCGAGATTCTTATGCCTGGTAAATTAGGCAATGATGATATATATTGGCGAAGTAATAGTTAGTTGATGGAATCCATATCTCGGTCTAGAGATTGATGATACACCTTTATGAAAGCTTATAAATTTTCATGTGTAAACCCTGCAGGTGGATTTTGTATCCGTCACATGAAATAAGTTTAGCGAAAGTCTAAAGGAAATAATCAATGAATTAAATTGTCAGTAATTTAATTTATTTGAATCTTAACATGGAGAGTTAAATAAGGTTTAATGGAAGAATTTCGAAATTGAACTGAGGGGTGCAATTACGAATTTTTAGTGGAATAATTCGTAATTTATTATGGTAGTATTAATTCAGATATTTCGAATTAAGTCCATAATAGGAAGCTTCATTAATTAAATATTGCGGTCCCTATTGTACCTGGATAAT
>MCJB01048909.1:39396-54970 GCA_002018475.1 Nicotiana obtusifolia
CTCTCATTTCTTTTTTGAAACCTAGACTCGTTAGGAGGCGATTTGGAGAGGGGATTTTCACCTACAAACCTTGGGTAAGTGATTATAATCCATTTCTAATGATATTCCATCAACATATCTTAAATTTTAACATCAAAATCATGTGAATCACAGTGAATTTTTTTGAAACTTTGTCAAGTTTTTGAAAAATAAGAAATTGAGTTTTGAGAGTCGATTTGGACTCGGATTTTGATACTAATCACATATATGAACACGTGGGGTCATGGATAGATGGAATCTACCATTGGACCGAGTTTTGACCGGGCAGACCCCGGGTTGGTTTTTATTGACTTTTCGGAAAAAGTATAAATATCTTAGCTTTATCTATTGCAATTGAATTCCCTAGCATTGTGTGATGATATTAAGTCGATTTTGGTTAGATTTGAGCCGTGTGGAGGCATATTTTAAAGGAAAATCTATTTTCGAGTGTGGAATTGGCTTAATTGAGGTAAGTGTCTTGCCTATCTTCGTGTGGGGGAAACTATCCCTTATGATTGGTATCATTTGATTCAATTGTGCTAAGTAAAGTCCGTGTACACAAGGTGACGAGTGGGTACACGGGTTGTAGGTGGTATTGACCGGTTTAGGCTACTTAGACTATTTTCATGCTCTAATTGACAGCCATATCATGTTCTAATTCTCTTAGTCAATCTATTCTTACTTGTTTTAGTCTATCCTTACATGTCTTAAATAATTTCGTTAACACTTGTTCTACCTCGAAATTGATAATTTTCTCTCATGCTCTAGTTGAACTTGTTGCCTCTTTTATTGTTACATGCTCTTTCTTCATTGTTGATTATCATTATTTGAGGTCATTATACATGTTATCTCTTTCGTTGTTGAATACAATTAATTGAAGTTATTGTTTATGTTACCTCTTTCATTGTTGATTACCATTACTTGAAATTATTGTTCATGTTATCTCTTTCATCGTTGACTCCCATTATTTGAAGTCATTGTTACACGTTATCTCTTCCATTGTGAGTTATTCGTATTTAACATTGTGATTATGCATTGTCTCTCATTGTTGAGTTATTGGTTTTGAAATGGTGAAAGTCGATATCGCGTTGAGGCAAAAATTGTTATTGTTGAAACATCTTCCTTTTGAGAATTTTACATTCATTATTGTTGTTGATATTCTTGTATCCATTGTGGTGGAGCCGTGAGCTATTGTTATGAAAATATTGATATTGTGGATTGTTGGTAAATTGTGATATATGGGCACTTGTGGTGCTAGTTGTTGACGCGCATGCGGCGGTATAAGGCTTGGAGTTAATGTGCATGCGGCGGTATAAGGTGAGACTTATATACGTGTTGCTTGTAGGGGAACTATATGAAGCCACACAGCGTCATAAGGTAGACTAAAGTGTGTGTAGCTATTTCGGGAAAAATATTTTCAAAAACCTATTTCAAATGTAAGGCTCATGCGGCTGTATAAGGAAAGATTATGATTGAAATTGAGAAATGTGAATACAAGGCGATACCTCGGTTGTGATTCTTGATTATACGAGGCGGTACTTCAGTTGTGATTTCATTATACATGAGGCGGTACCTCGGTTTGATTCTTGCTGTTTATTTCATGCTGCAAAGAGTTTTGATGAGAACATTTCTTGTTGTTTCATTCTTATTTGTTCTAGCAGTTATTTTCCGTATATGATCACTTGAGTTTTTCTTCAGTTGCTTCTATTATGTATATGTTTAGTTTCGGTATTTGTTCAGATTTTTATCTTGTTTTGTATCTGTTAATTCTTGCTTTCCATTATTTATCCATATTACATTACCATATTGCTTATTTATATCCTAGTGGGTGTCTTGACCTGGCCTCGTCATTACTCTACTGAGGTTAGGCTTGATACTTACTGGGTACTGTTGTGGTATACTCATAGTATGCTTTTGAACATTTTTGTGCAGATCCAGGTACGTCTGCTCGTGCCGGTCGTTAGATATTACCTGCTAGCTGCCTTTATCTGAGATTTCAAGGTATGCCTGCACGGCGTCCGCAGGCCTCGGAGTCACCTTCCCTTGTTCTCATTTACTGTTGTATATTATTTCAAACAGTGATGTGCTAGATATTTTAGTTTATCCCATAGAGCTTATGACTCTGCTCCACAGTTCTTCGAAATTGTATGGTTGAGATTCTGTTTGTCAGGGGTTTATATGAGTTTATTAGACTGGTATTTAGTATTTTGTTAATTACATCTGTTCAATTGTTATCAAATATTAGGCTTACCTAGTAGTAGAGACTAGGTGCCATCACGATATTCTATGGAGGAGAATTGGGATCATGACAGTGCATGACCATAAATCACTTTGTTAGTATCGTAGAGTTTGCATAAAATTAAGTATATAGTATGTGTTGTAGGGGATTCAACTCATGTCCATTCAGTTCAAGAGTACTTCACTTTGTGGATGTTAGTTGTTGCCTCATTTCACTACGTGTCAATTCAAATCGAAAGATATTAACACTTAAGTACATGTTCCTTCTTTTGCCTAGAATCGTTCTTATTCTAATTTTGTCTTTGCATTAGTGGAGGATTTTTGGTATTATTTATACTTGGTAATGCAAAGTCAAAGATTTTTTTGTGGTCTCTTTTCCTTCTTTACTTCTTTGTCTTTTGTGAAAGACAAAATGTCCCTCATTGGTTGTGGAAAGTCTTTTTCTTCTCTTTATATTGAATTGCTCTTTGTTGGGTTTGTAAAGAACTAGTAAAAGGGAGTGGCCTCGCGCACATGAGAAATTGGTCCTGAAGGCAAAACGAGTCGATTTGCCCTCCCGTGCGCGTGAGATATACGTGAGGCCTAATCCAAATATGATTTTGCTAAAATTAACTTCATAGCGATAGCACCTCAAAAAAGATCTTTCGATCAGAAAAAAGGAAAGAAAGACCGGCCACATAAAGACAAAACAGACAAGAAAAGTGCTAGACTCCGTATAGAAAGACAGAAGCTAACAATTTGTAAAGTCAAGATCGGCGGGAATATCTGCCTGAGCAAGCTCAAAATGGGCATTTCCGCCCTATTTTGAGTTTAGGATTCGGAGTTTAAGACTCGGCAAAAGCATCAGCCGAGCTAGGAACTTAAGTAGAAGAGTAAACCCCTAATGAGTAAGGTAAAGCCTATCATTGACCAAATAGCGAACTTAGCTTCAAAGCTTGAAGTGAAGGCTGTGTGACTGGTTGTCAATTTGATCAATGCAAAATAGGTTCTTTTCATTCTATTTTGTCTTCAAAATCCATTTTTTGTTTTAGATTCTGAAATAAAATAAATAGGATATAGCTTTCTTCATTTTTTGAGCTTACCAGAAAAGTGTCCAAATACATGCTTACCAGAATATTTCCAAATTCATTCTCTTCGATTTGAGTTTTATAACGTTTGATTTGTTACTTCGTAACAGCTATACTTTAAATTGTTATAACTGATACTTGAATTCTTATAACTCTTGCTTGAATTCTGTAACAACTTTTTTATTTTCAACGCCAATTTAATTCTCCTTCTTGTAACAGCTCTAGCATCTTATCTATATTAGGAGCTGTTATATGAGGTTTTCAAACACAGAAAAATACCTTCATCTTCTCTTCTTCTTCAACCGGTTTTTGGGCAGTTATTTTGTGCAAATTTCAAACTTTCAGCCACGAGTGCACGTGTTTGGAGGTGTTGTGGAACCTTGGGGAGCGACTGGTCTTATTTGCACCCAGTCGGGCCGAAATCACTTTCAAGGCAGTGGCTTGCCACGATATAATATTTTTCAATAAGTTGTTCTTGTTTCCTTCTTGTTCTTGGTCCATATTATCTACTAATTTTTCTTACACGAAGTACTTATTTGAAGATGAAATTGCAAAAACAAATTACCTGCTACCGATGTTAGACAAAAGTTTGTAGAAGTAAATTTATATATGAAAGAAAAATTGCGAAAGTTAAATATACTATTTTGTTTATATCAAAAGGTTCAAATAGAAATTTCATTCTTGGGTTCATAAGCAAATCACAATTTACCAAATTGAAGCAACATTATTTGCATACGCGATCCACAAATAAACTATTACACGACGCCTTCTTGAGATTCCTTGGAAGGGCGATGTATGGCTAAGCAATCGATGTCAGTGCTATTGCTGTTCGCCAACTGAGGTCCCCTCCGTACGCTAGACTAGATTATCAGTGCCGTACGGGAAAACCAATGTCGTGAGCAACTGAGAGAGTATAAAAGAGAATTGAGAATGAAAGAAAGCTTGATTGCATTAATGAAAGCTATTACAGAAAGCAACATGATGTCGAGGGGGAGAGACACCAGTACAGAGAATTGTTTGCTTGCTAGAAAGTTTTGATTGCTTGATCCCCCCTAATAATGCTTAAAAAATAAACCAAAGTTACATGACTTGACCTAAATAAGCTGTAGAAGCACACTAAAAGAAAATGAAGTAAACCTACTCAATATTTAGAACGAAAAGGACTTAGTTTTCTACAAGGTAGAAACAAGTCCCGTTAGCAGCAGCTTTGTCTTTACCATCAGGGTCTGCGTGCACGGCACTGTTGGCATCTGCCTGTGGCTGGGCGCTGGCGATGGCTATCGGTGGGGCGACATAGGCACCCGCGCGCTTGTCATTTGGAGCTGCCAAGACCACGGGGCCGACCATGGCGCTGAGCGTTGGGAGACTTGCCCCAACGCCACAGGGTGCATCCAAGGGGTCATGGGGCATGGCTGGAAAGCCACCCATGACATTCTCCCCACCTGAGTTGGAGACGTCCTCGGCACCTTACTTGCAAGGTAGTCATCAATTAGGCTCTTGTAGGCTTTGAGATTGGTTCCCCTCTCCCAAGTATTCTCCTTTGCACCACATCCTTGCCATTTCACCAAGAACTCTTGGTGATCTTTCCTTGAGGCATGAATCACTCGATCATCAAGAATAGCTTTAGCACGCCTTTTTCCGGTTGAATTGGGGCCTCGAATACTTGGTATTGTGAGTTGGCTCCGTGAAGGATCCTCCATATCCTCCCGAAAGGGTTTTAAGAGACTGATATGGAAGACGGGATGGATTTTCCACCAAGCTGGGGTATCCACCCGATATGCAACTTTCCTAATGCGCCTTTCAATGGACAAGGGTCCACTATATTTTTGCAATAGGCGAGGGTCATGGACCCCTGCAAACAAGTACTGCTTTGGGATTTTGACCATCACTTTGTCTCCTACTTGATATTCAACAAAGCGATGATTTTGATCAGCATGCCTCTTCATCCGCTTTTGGGATTTGACAAGATAGCTCCGCACTATCTCCAAATTTTTCTTCCATTATTTTGAGAAGCTAGCAGCTCGAGGAGATTTTGACATGTTTGGTGCATTCACGGTGTTTGGGAGTAGCAGTTGCTGTCCGGTAACAATTTCAAAAGCGCTCTTGTTGGTATTAGAGCTTTTTTGTGAATTGAAACACAGTTGAGCAGCATCCAAGAGCTTCACCTAGTTCTTCTGCGACCCGGTTACAAAGTGGCGGAGATATTCCTCCAGCATGCCATTGAACCGCTCCGTTTGGCCATCAGATTGCGGATGAAAACTTGAACTGTGGCTCAAGTTTGAACCGAGGTACTTGAAGAGTTGAGTCCAAAAGTTGCTAGTGAAGCGTGAGTCGCGATCACTAATGATGTCTTTGGGCAAGCTTCAATACTTGACGAGATGAGAGAAGAAGAGTCGAGCCGTATCTTCTGCTGATATGTATTATGGGGCTGCAATAAAGGTAGCATACCTGGAAAATCGATCCACCACAAGCAAGATAGTTGTGAGATCCCCGACCTTGGGCAATCCAGTGATGAAATCTAGGGAAAGGCTTTTCCAAGGTCTCTTTGGGACAACTAGTGGTTTCAAGAGTCCCGCTTGTGTCAAGCGGTCCGACTTGTCCTTCTGGCATACTAGAAAAGTCTTCACATACTGAGCGAAGTCATCAGCCATTTGAGGCTAATAATATGCACGGCAAAGTAATGCCATGGTACGTTCTTCACCGAGATGACCGGCCCACAAAGTGTCGTGGCATTCCGCCAGAAGGGTCCTTCGCAGATCTCCTCCTTTGGGAACATAAAGTCGGTTCCCTTCCACTTTCAAGAAACTATCTTCTGTGTAGAACTGGCAAGTCTTGCCCTGTTCTACCAAGTCAACCAAATGTTGTGCAGTAGGATCCTTAATGAGTAGATCATGTATCTGGTCTTTTATGGTGGTGGCTACTTCGCTCCTCCTTAGGATGGCGAGTATGCACACCGATGCTAGATCAGCTCTTCGACTGAGTGCATCAGCAACTTGATTAGTCTTCCCACTTCGGTACTCCAGGTTGGAGTGAAATTCCGCTAGGAGTTCCTGCCACCTGGCTTGTCGACAATTCAGCTTCGGCTGGGTCATGAAATGACTAACAACTATGTTGTCTGTCTTGACCACGAACAGGGTTCCTAACAGATAATGCCTCCAAAGGCGTAAGCAATGAACGGTAGCCAATAATTCCTTCTCGTGGGTAGCATAGCGCCGCTCTGCATCCAGCAGCTTTCGGGCCTCGTACGTTACAGGATGCCCGTCTTGTAGCAAGACTCCACCAAGGGCATAGTCGGAGGCATCTTTTTGTACCTCGAATGGCTTGGCCAAATCAGGGAGGGCCAAGACGGGGCTACTAGACATGGCCGCTTTCAATGCGTAGAAGGCCTCCGCTTGCCTGGGTCCCCAACCCCAAGTCGTGACCTTCTTGAGAAGTTCTGTCAGTGGTACTGCGATGAGGGAGTAATTTTTCACAAATCGTCAATAGAAGTTGCATAGCCTAGGGAACGCCCTTAGGGCGTGGATATCCTTAGGCGACAACCAATCTATGATAGCCTGAATCTTCTGTTGGTCCATCTTGATTCGCCCTTCCTCAATGACATGCCCGAGGAAGTCGATTTGTTTTTGAGCAAAGGAGCACTTGGATAGCTTCGCATATAATTCGTGCTCCCGTAATTAGACTAGGACCTTCTGCAAGTGCTCCAGGTGTTCCTCTAGTGTCTGACTATATACTACAATTTCATCCAAGTAGACCACCACGAATTCATCAATGTATTCTCGGAAGACTTGGTCATCAGGATGAAAAATGTGGCTGGTGCATTAGTTAAGCCAAATGGCATAGCCAGGAAGTCGTATGACCCATATCTTGTCACACAGGTTGTCTTGTGGTCATCCCCTTCTGCAATCCAACTTGCCAATAACCTATCCTCAGGTCTATTTTGGTGAACACCGTCGCACCACCCAGCATATCGAACAAGTCTACCATTAGCGGAATAGGATACTTGTTCTTCACAGTGATTTTGTTTAAAGCCCGATAATCCACACAGAGTTGTAAGCTTCCATCATGTTTCTTTTGGAATAGCACAAGGGACCCGTATGGGGATTTGGAGGGCACAATGATCCCTGTGTTCAGCATTTCCATCAACTGTCTCCGAAACTTGGCGAGTTCGGGTTGTGACATTCGGTACGGCGCCCGGGCAGGTGGCTTCGCACCCGGCACCAACTCAATCTCATTGTCCACAGTGCACCTAGGCAGGAGTCGCTTGGGCATGTCTTGTGGCATGACATCTTCAAATTCCAGTAGCAGCTTCTTCATGGGTGCATGAATAGGACCCCAGGAGCATTCTATATCTTCAATGCAAAGGGTAGCCAAGAATGTAGGTTCATATCTTTTGATCCCCTCCCCTTTTTCAACTGCCTTAATGTTTTCAGCGGTCATCTTCATGGGCATGCACGGGATGATGCAGGGCTTGGCCCCATTTGTTCCCATCATCAGTAGCATGTCTACATATGGTACGGGCATGGTGTTGGTTTTCCTCAGGAATTCCATCCCTACTATCAACTCGAAGTCGTCTATGATCACCACCCGCAGGTTGAATTTTCCTTCATAAGGGCCAAGCTTCACTAGTACTTCTTTGTCTATTCCACCCACTGGCTGAGGAAGTGAGTTGATAGCCTTGGCACGACCTCTGGCCTTTCCTACAACTAGACCAAGGCGCTCCACTTGAGTTGAGGCCAAGTAGTTGTGGGTAACACCTGTGTCTATCATCACCCGAATGGGCTTTCCATTTACCTTCATCTCGAAGAACACTAAGGTCCTCTCTTGTTTAAGAAGAGTCCTCTCATCCGCCTTCTTGTTTCCTTTCTTGTTGATTGGGCAGGGGTCCTTCTTTTTACGGATACCAGCACTGGTTCCCACTAAAGCCTTAGAAATAGAGCCAAAAATTGCCTTGAAGGCACCTATTGGTTCAGTTTGGTCTGCATCATCTGCGTCGTCATCCGTCCTATCATCAAAAGCTTGATGGGCATTCATCTGTGCATATGGGCATCCATTATTTCAATGTGGTCCGCCACAATGACGGCATCCTTGAGGGGGTTTCCTCCCCCGATCGTTGTTGTTAGATGCAGTGATAGTACTGCTTGAGGAGGGAGCCTTAAATTTGGTTGCACTCCAATCTCCTCCACTTTTTCTAGGGCCACCAGTGCTTGGCTGGCCCCCTTTGTATCCTCCTCTGACAGGCTGTTGAGGCCTATCATTCCGAATATCCACTTTATAGTCCCTAAGGCACTCCGCTGCTTGGATCGCCTTAGGTAACGTGTCTACTCTTTGTCTTTGGAGCTCTATACGGGCATAGGGTTTCAACCCTTCCAGGAAAGTGAAAAGTTTGTCTTTGTCTCCCATGTCACGTATGTTCAGCATGAGTGCAGAGAATTCTCGCACGTAGTCCCGCATTGATTTGGTCTGGCGGAGCTCCTATAGCTTTCTCCTAGCATTATACTCAACATTTTCGGGGAAGAACTGTAGGCGTATGGCTGCCTTCAGTTCCACCCATGTCTCGAGAGTATCTTCATCGGCCCTGATGGCTTCGTATTTCAGCCGCCACTAGAGTTTAGCATCACCCTGAAGATACATGGCAGCAGTTGCTACCTTCTTAGTTTCTTCTAGGCCCCCCACGACATCGAAGTATGGTTCGATGTCGAAGATGAAGTTTTCCACTTCTTTGACATTCCGAGCTCCACTGTATGGCTTTGACTCAGGAATTTTCAGTTTTTGTACCACGGGGCCGAAGTTCACAACGCCCCCAATTTGGTTCCCGCCTCCTCGAAGCAGGCCTTGTAAAGCATCATTGACGACATTGGGCTGGCCTGTCAAGTTGTCTATAGTTTGTTGCATGGTAGTCACCCTGTCTGCCTCTTGTGCCATGTGGGCTAAATCCTCGGCTTGGTCCTATTGGAGGCCCTCAAATTTCCCAAAAATTTCAGCTGCCTCTGTGGCTGTCATTTGCCAGTCTCCTTTAGAGTCGCGACTGATGTTTTCTATGTCAACTTCGGCCTGGAGCTTCCTGCGGTCCAGGTAGTCCGACCTTTGCACTAGGCTGGTCTTAAGATCATGCACCATTTTCACGATAGGCCGTAATGCGTCAACCGTCTCCTCAAGGGTCGTGATGCGATCCCCATGATTCACCATGATAAAAAATAATGGTAATTGGAATGTTATCCCTCGTCCGATGTTGAGCCTAAGCTCTGATACCAACTGCTATGCGGTGCCTTCTTGAGATTCCTTGGAAGGGCGACATAAGGCTAAGCAATCGATGTTAGTGCAATTGTTGCCCGCCAACTGAGGTCCCCTCCGCATGCTAGACTAGATTGTCAGTGCCATACGGGAAAACCAATGTCGTGAGCAACTGAGAGAGTAGAAAAGAGAATTGAGAATGAAGAAAGCTTGATTGCATTAATGAAAGCTATTACAGAAAAGCAACACAGTGTCGAGGGGGAGAGCACCAGTACAGAGAATTGTTTGCTTGCTAGAAAGTTTTGATTGCTTGATCCCCCCTAATAATGCTTAAATAAATAAACCAAAGTTACATGACTTGACCTAAATAAGCTGTAGAAGCACACTAAAAGAAAATGAAGTAAACCTACTCTATATTTACAATGAAAAGGACTTAGCCATCTACAAGGTAGAAACAAGTCCATTTGCAGCAACTTTGTCTTTAGCATCAGAGTCTGCGCGCGCGGCATTGTCTGCACGCACAGCGCTATTGGCATCTGCATGTGGCTGGGCGCTGGCGATGGTTATCAGTGGAGCGATAGAGGCACCCGCGCGCTTGTCACTTGGAGCTGCCAAGACCACGAGACCGACCGTGGAGCTGGGCATTGGGAGGTTGCCAGGACACCACAGGACGGGTCCAAGGGATCATGGGGCATGGCTGGAAAGCCGCCCATGACAAAACTCATGCTTATTTTGCATGATAAACGTTGGTTTCCTTTTACTGAAATTAAAATATACATGTTTAAAAAATAGATAACAGTACTCTAAGTTATCATTTTCTATAATATTAAAAAAATTTCCTTAAGAAAGTCAAAAAAATAATGTTTGAAATAGTAACAAAGTCATAGTATAAAACGAGCACACTACAAGAGTAAATTTTTGAGAAATGAAATTCTTGTATTTTATTTCTTTCGCGAGCGTCCTTTTTTGATTGTGACCATACTAAAACAAATGTATATACAAGAATTTGTTTTCTCCTTGCTTTACCTGGACTAGTGTAATGTAGTATTTGACTAGCTAGCTAAAAAGTAGCAACATGAAATATAACTTGGAGTTTTCTCTGTGTGTTCTTCTACCATCATATAGTCGTCGCTCATTAATGGCCCCTCTATCTCATAAACTTCATTTACATCAAACAATTCATAAAAACATTCAAAAGAATTGAGCTGAAACGTGTAAGAGCCCAGATGATTTAACCACAAGGACTGCTTATCTTCGACTTAACGGGGAAAAAAGAAGAAAACAAAGTGTGATTTATTTACTTGATAGAAGCTTTATTTTACCCAACACTTGAAGTTGGATAATTATCAGTAAAGAAAGAACGACAAAATTTTTGTTCTTATACGTCAAGCTGACAGTATAATACCACTTGAAGTATAAGCTCCTCGAAAATAAGGGATAGATGCCCTTAAAAAAAAACAATGCCCTTCCAATCACAGTCACCATTTGCTCAAATTTCGAATAACGTAAGGAAGAATATCACTATGGTCAAAATATGCAAGCTCAACATGCAAATACAAACAACCAATATACTCCTTAGAAATTTACAAGCTAGCATTTAGCCTTGCCAAAGAAACACAAGTTTTACGTTTACGAATTTGCTCTAAATAATTGTAAATATATTAATACTCCTGATAACCTTTGACATTATGGAATTTCTCAGTGTTGACAATGGTGCTAAGCTCAGAGAAGATGATTCGGGAAGCTGAGGTAATGTCATTACCACATGCGAAGAAGGTATTTTGTGATATGTCATTTATAGTTTTAACTTTTAAATTCTGTGTTTTGAAATTCTGAATAATTCCGTTTAACCTTCTTCGATTAGCGTGCGCAGTTCGTGTCTTTTTCGGGAAATTGTTTATGTGAAAAATTGGCGAAAATGTGAAATCGTGCCTTAAAAATTCATTTGAGTTGACTTCAGTCAACGTTTTGAGAAAATGGACCCGGGTCAGTATTTTAAAGGTCCCGGTGGGTTCGTATCGTGATTTTGGGCTTAGGCGTATACCCGAAATCGAATTCGGAAGTCCCTAGCTCAAATTATCGCCATTTGTTGAAAACTAGAAGTTTAAAGGTTTAAAGAAATTTTAAGTTTGACCGTAGTTTGATTTTCTTGCTACCGGGTCCGAATTTTGGTTCCGGAACTTGGTGTAGGTTCAGTACTGTACTTATGACTTGTCTGCAAAATTTGGTGCAAAACGGAGTTGATTTAGTATAATTCGGACGTCCGGTTGAAAAATTAAAAGTTCTTAAGCTTCATTAAAATTTTTATTCGTTTTGGTGTCTGATTCGTAGTTCTAGGTATTATTTTGTTATTTTGATCGCGCGAGCGAGTTCGTATGATGTTTTTGGACTTATGTGCATGTTTGGTTTGGTGCACCGAGGGCTCGGGTGAGCTTCGGACATGCTACAGAGTGATTTTACACATAGAGAAATAGCTGGTGCATGTGTGCGCTGGTGTTATCTGCAGATCTCGCATTTGCAAGGTCTGGCTCACAAATGCGAGCGTCACTTTTGCGATCACATCATCGCATTTGCGAGCATGCGCTAGGGACTGGGGTTCTTGCATTTGCGAGCTTTCTGTCGCATTTGCGATAGTCTCAGGTTTGCATTTGCGAACAAATTGTTCGCATTTGTGATCTCATCCAATTTCACTCCTCTATTTGAGGTTATGAAACCGGTCGATGCAATAATAATACCCAACAAGAGTCGGAGCCGAATTCCGTAGCGAGCTATATGTATGGGAGTTAATAGTATATTTCTTAGCGTGTGAGTTTGTATATCTAAATTTGCACTTCTACAAAAATTGATTATTTTAAAGTTTAATCTAAACTACAATTGCAATTTAAGAAATAAACCTAAAAGATTATTTTTGTTGTTTTTCAAATGTTGTAAAAGGCATAGGGGTATGACCTTCGCCTAGGTGTTCGCCTAACGGGTTGTAAACTTTAAAACTTGTTTTACTAGTCGGGGTGTATTATAGCTATCAAAACTCGGTTACTCACTCAATACCTCTCAGGATTTTGCCCAATTTGGCTGTCTCAAGTCCAAACAGGTATTGAACAAAACGGTTGATAAAAAACTTTAGATTTTACTATCTCTAGGTTCAACCCTTTAATTGGGTTTATCAATCTCTCGATTGACCCAATTTCTTGCTAGCCAAATTTTCCTAAACTAAGTCTCTCTTTCTTAAATAGAGACCAAGTCAAATAAGCATGAACTAATATTTGCAACCATTAATTCTTCAAATAAAAGCAAGAACAAGGCTAAATAATAAACATTCAACCATAAACAAGCAATAAATCAAACACCCATTAAGTTTACACACTAGGTTTGGGTCACGAGCCTAGTGAAAATCTAGCTACTCATAATTAAAATGAAAGAAATAGGAGAAGAAATGATAATTTAACCCATATTGCTAATTAAATTGATAAACTCTATGTTCAAAAAGCTCAAAATAGCAAAAATTACTAAAAAGGGTAAAAGGAACCGTCTACTTTAGCAGTTGATGTCAAAAATAAAATTGCACTCTAAAATGTGAAACTTGAATATTTATATAGGGCTAGAAATTTCCGACAAAAATACCCTCTCGGAGGTTCTGCGGCCACACAATTCCATGTGCTTTCCGCACTTATCTTCAGCTTGACAGGATCATAAAACTGCAGCCGCATAATTCTGAATCGCGGCCGCAATGCATTCCTTCTGCAGTCTGCAGAACTGTAACTGCGGCTGCACCTTGCTCTTCTGCGGTCTGCACAATTGTAACTGTGGCCGCACCTTGCTCTTCTGCGGTCCGCACAATTATAACTGCGGCCGCACAATTCTTCTTCTGCGGCAGCACAATAATTGTGCGATCCGCACTTTTGGTAGACTTGAAATGCTAGTTCTCTGAACTTTGCTCTGACCCAGCTTCTGCGGCCGCAGAATTCATGTGTGGAACGCACTTTGCACCAATCTCTGATGGATTTTTCTTCACAACCTGCGGCCGCAGATGATATTCTATGGTTCGCACTTCTGAGCTTTTGTGCTTTTTTTTGTCCTTGAGTTTAGATTACTCCTTCTTGAGTTGGAGTTCATCTTGGGGACTCATCTTTCAATATTCCTGCAATGAAGCACATTTCATTAGTTTTCGGGAACACAATTAAATGCTTTTGGACTAAAATGAAAGCTGAAGAGCGCTAATAAGTAGCCAAAATCCCTACTTATCAACTCCCCAAACTTAAGCTTTTGCTTGTCCTCAAGCAAATAAAGTAGTTTCCACCTCCACAAGTTAAGAGCCATTCCAGCAATTCAAAGTGAGTCACTCCCACATCAATTGGGACCAACAATTACCCACACCACCTATGAATTATCAACAAGGCAACAAGTTAGACTTTTAAGCACAAATAGTTCTGATGTGACACTTGATCATCAAGAGTTGACTTCATTCATCAAGGAATCTCGCTCATTCATGTAGGTCATTGTGGATCCCAAACTCCTCCTCCTCTACTCTCCGTTTGCCTATCTCACTTAAGAATTTTAGTGCTCAATCCAAAGATTTGTGAAAGGTTCACTCATCTCTATCAAAAGAATGTCGCAAGTACGCTTTAAGTACCATAGACTTGTCCTTCATGTAAATCACCACTAATGTAAGCTCACTCAGCTTGAAATCACGTAGGGCTTTTCCAGAATGTGATGAAGGCTTTTGGACTAAGGTTGGATATGCTATGATAGAACAGGTTCATTTTTCCTTAAGCACTCTATTTTCTTTTCTTGCCTCATGCTTTGCCAATTCTTTGAGACATTATCTTTTTCTTAAGGGAACTAGAGAGACTTAACATCAATCTTTCTTGGTCATGATATTCATTTTCTCCTTTGATTTCTCCATGCTTTGCATCATTACTTTTCTTTGAATCCCTTTGAACTCTTCAACTTATTCACTTTTCTTTTGCATTTTTCTTTTTGATATTTGTTTTCTTGCCTTTCCTTCTCTTCATTTCTTTTCTCTTTTGTGACTTGATACCTTTTTCAAACTCCTCGTCTCTCCCCCAAACTTATATTTTTAGCCAATTATTTCACAAGAGTGTTAAGAAAAGCTCGGGTGCCAAGAAAGGGTCACGACACAACGGGTAAAGGCTTGTAACATAGTTATCAAATGAGAAAAGTTTTAGGCTCGAGTGGGTTGACAAGGGATAACAACATTGGTGGGCAATGAAAAATTTCAAGCGAGTCAAAGAGAGCCTACAATCACTTCTCAAGCCAAGCAAAGCTTAAAATTTCATTTAGAAATACATTCAGGGCAAGTTCTAGACCATTAGCACAGGTACTTGTTCTTGCAATAACAACATCTCACCTCTCACGCAGCTGGGTTGTTAAAAAGTATAGAGTCGACGGCCCACAAGAACCATATTCAAGATTGAAAATCACTATGGTTCGATTAAATCACTCGATGATAACCTAAGTCAACACAAGAGTCACAAGGTCACTAACTAGAGATTTTTCTTTCCAAAAACCTTGTTTTTAACCATAGGTATGTAGTTAAGTGTGTTGGTGTCAAGTGAAACATGTTTGACTCTTCGAGTATGACTCAATTAGGCCTTTTTATTCATTACTATTACTATTATCACCTAAACAACAAAAGCGGACTCAATCTTTTAAGAAAGTTGTCACGCCATCCATCGTTGGAAAGAGGCACCCGGCTCACGCAGAAACCACCTTTGGAAAGAACCGTGGCATTAAGAAAACCAAAGGCTTATTATCCACTAAGACATAAGAAGAAGCTATTAAATCAAAAAGAAGCTACTAATTCAAAAAGAAGAAGCTATAAAACAAAAAAACTATTGAAAGCTAAACGAATATACATAAGGAGAGATAAGAGGGGCTATATACATAATGAGAAAGAGGAAGAAAATAGCAATAAGTTAATTATAGGCCAAATGTCTCATAGTTGTCAAAAACACAGAATCATCAGAATGTGTCAAAGAAACTCCACCCTTCCCCCCCAC
>MCJB01048909.1:54990-93107 GCA_002018475.1 Nicotiana obtusifolia
CCCTTCCCCCCCACCCCCCCTCAACCCCCAAATTAAAAATAAGCATTGTCCCCAATGCTTAACAACATAAGAGTAAGAAAAGGGTGAGAGTGAAGAAAACTCCCTATGGCTCTATGGCCATCTCAGTGTCCCCAGTAGTGTCACCGACCTCAGCCTCATCCAATTGGATCTCATCATCCTCAAGCACGGGAGTGGCTGGGTTGATGAACATCTGACGGACTACCTTAGCAGTGTCAGCAGCTGTTAGTTGTGGTTCAATTTCAAACAGACAGTATAACATAGTGTAAAACATGAGTGCAGGTTGGGGAAGTGCGGTCCCCCACAATTACAAGCGCGGTCCGCACAATTACAAGTGCGGTCGCGGACTGGGTTGTGCGGACCGCACAATTTGAACTTGCGGCCGCGGAAATGAAACTGCAGTCCACAAAATTTTGAGTGCGACCGCAGATTTGAAGTGCGTTCCGCACAGTTATGTTTGGACCCCCAAAAGTGCCAACTCTCTGATGACAGAGATTGGTCTGTTCTGCGGCCTCACACACTATTCCACGGATGCGGTGGAGTATTTGCGGTCTGCACAATTTCAAGTGCGGCTGTAGAATCATGCTTGAACAAAGAACCCTATACTTTACTTCTGTGGACCGCATAATTTCTTGTGCGGCCGCAGATTTCAAAATCAAATCGATCAGACTTCTAGGGTTTTCAAGTTTTGCACAGATTCTAACATGGTATTAACAATTAAACATGCCAATCCATTTAACCAGTTCCCATAAAGCAATTAGTAATCGACCCATTACAGATTAAACTCCACATGATAGTAAAATTGAAATCTATTGACAAATGGCCTAAACTACCTAAACAAAAATTCCAAATTAAACTTAAAAAAAGTTGAAAAATTCTATGTGTAATTGAAGCATACTAGATATGAAGGAGCGCAACTAAATGATGACAGATGTGGATGGAGTGTGGCAGATGATTGAACAGATGATTTCCAAGTTTTAGAAATTAGAGTGCTCCGAAAGGGAAAAACTTAGCACAGTAGCCTTAGGCTACTATTTATAATTGTGGGCATACTTGGGGAAAAAAGGAGGAGTGCGGCTGCAGAATTCCTTCTGCAGTCCACACTCTGTTACCTGAAGGCTCAATAACGTTTGTTGATCTGCGGTCCGCAACATTTGTGGTGCGACCTCAGATTTTGGCTGCGGACCGCAGAATTTGATGTGCAGCCGCATATTGGCCATTTCTATGATAGACCAAACTTTAGAGAGTTTGAATTTTTCCTTTCCAAGTTGTGCGGCCGCAGTTGCCTTCTATTGTAACACTCCTAATTATGCGGTCTGCGCAATACATGTGTGGTCCGTAATTTTTTCACACTTAGCCAATTTTCTGAGCACAGTGCCTGTGAAGCACACTCATTCCTGTAGCACACTTCAAATCTAGTTCGCATAAAATAACACCTATCTACAAAAAAAGAAAAGAAAACATGGGTTGCCTCCCAAGAAGCGCCTGATTTAACGTCGCTGCACGACGCAGATTACCATTACCATCACTTCAAATGAATAACTTCCACCACATGGCCATCATCAGCTTGTCCCAAATAATGCTTCACCTAGTGACCATTGACTTGGAATACCTTATCATTTTTGTTCTTCAAGTCCAATGCACCAAATAGTATCACATGCACAATTTCAAAGGGACCACTCCATTTGGATTTCAGCTTTCCGGGAAACATCTTCAATCGTGAGTTGAACAACAAAACAAGATCGCCCACCTTGAACTCCTTGTTTCGGATGTATTTGTCATGAAGGTAATTCATTCTTTCTTTGTACAAGGACGAACTTGCATATGCATGGTATCAGAACTCATCCAATTCATTCAAATGTGCAACCCCCAAGTTAGCGGTTGCATCTCAATCAAGATTCAACTTATTTAAAGCCCACATGGCTTTGTGCTCAAGTTTCACCGGAAGATGACAAGCTTTGCCAAACACCAACCGGTATGGAGACATCCTGATAGGAGTTTTGAAAGCAGTCCGATAAGCCCATAGTGCATCATCAAGCTTCTTTGACCAATCCTTCTGGTTAGCATTCACTGCTTTGGACAAGATACTCTTTATATCCCGGTTGGAGACTTCCACTTGACCGCTAGCTTGAGGATGACAGGGAGTCATAACTTTATGAGCAACACCATACCTGTTAAGCAAAGTGTCAAAAGCCTTATTGTAAAAATGCGACTCCCCATTGCGTATTTTAGCCCGCGAAGTACCAAATCTTGTGAAAATATTCTTCTTCAAGAATGCCACCACACTTCTCACTTCATTGTTGGGTAGAGAAACGGCCTCAACCCATTTAGACACATAATCAACTGTGACCAAGATGTAGGTATTTCCACAAGAACTCACAAAAGGACCCGTGAAATCAATACCCCATAGATCAAAAGATATCGATCTCCAAAATGGTAGTGAGAGGAATTTCATTCTTCTTTGAGATTCCACCGGCCCGTTGGCATTCATCACATCTTTTTACCATATCACTTGCATCTTTGTAGAGAGTGGGCCAATAAAAATCACAACTTAGCACTTTAGCCGCCATTCTTTCTCCGCCATAGTGACCACCATAAGGCGAAGAATGGCAAGCCTCAAGAATAATATTTTGCTCTTCATCCGGTACACATCTTCTAATTACCCTATCCGTGCAAATCCGGAAGAGGTAAGGCTCATCCCAATAATAATCTTGACAATCACATTTGAGCTTCTTCCTTTGATTTGAAGAGAACTCATCCGGGATGATTCTACACACAAGGAAGTTTGCTAGATCAGCGAACCATGGAAACTCCTTTATTGAAATGGCCAATATTTGCTCATCGGGGAAGGAGTCATTGATCTCAAGGCTATCATGCGGCCTCCCCTCCTCCTCCAAACGAGACAAGTGGTCCGCCACTTGATTTTTACTCCCTTTCCGATCTTTAATGTCAATATCAAACTCTTGCAACAATAGCACCCATCTCATAAACCTAGATTTTGAATCTTTCTTGCTCATAAGATAATGAAGTGCTGCATGATCCCTATGAACAATAACCTTTGCACCCATCAAGTACGGGCGAAATTTCTCAATAGCAAACACAATGGCAAGGAGCTCTTTCTCTGTAACGGTGTAATTAACTTGCGCATCATTCATGGTCATACTAGCATAGTAGACCGGATGAAAAATCAACCACTACATCACTAGCATCGCACATGAGCTCAAAAAGAATACTCCAACTAGGAGCGGTGATAATGGGAGTAGTAGTGAACTTGAACTTTAGCAATTCAAAGCTCTCATGCAATCATCATTAAAGTGAAATTTAGCATCTTTCTCTAAAAGTTTGCACAAGGGATCACCATTTTGGAAAAATCCTTTATGAAGCGCCGGTAGAACCCCGCGTGACTCAAGAAACTTCTCACGCCTTTCACTGATGTGGAAGGTGGATGTTTAGAAATCACCTCTATCTTCGCCTTGACCTCAATGCCCTTCTTTGAAATTTGTTGGACAAGGACAGTACCCTCCTCGACCATGAAATGGCATTTCTCCCGATTCAGCACCAAGTTTGTTTCTTCACAACTTGCCAATACTTTATCCAAATTTGTCAAGCAATCATCAAAGGAATCCCCGACTATCGAAAAGTAATCCATGAAGACTTCAAGATAGTCCTCTACCATATCCGTAAAGATCGCCATCATACACCGGTGAAAAGTTGTCGGTGCATTGCATAAGCCAAATGGCATCCTCTTGAAAGCGAAAGTACCAGGGACAAGTGAAAGTTGTTTTCTCTTGATCTTCTAGGGCAATAAGGATTTGGTTGTAGCCCGAATATCCATCTAGAAAGCAATAGAAAGTACGGTCAGCCAACCTATCAAGCCTTTTGTCAAGAAAAGGGTGTGGGAAATGGTATTTCCTTGTGACTTTGTTTAGCTTTCGATAGTCCATACACAATCTCCAACCGGTCACCGTTCTTGCTAGAATCAACTCATTCTTATCATTGGTGACCACATTTATGCCCCCCTTCTTCGGAACACATTGCACCGGAGAAGTCCACGAACTGTCAGAAATGGGGTAGACAACCCCTGCATCTAACCACTTGATGATCTCCTTTTTGACCACATCTTGTATGGCTTCATTGAGTCTCCTTTGATGTTCAACGGAGGGTTTGGCATCTTCCTCCAAGTTAATCTTGTGCATGCAAAATTTGGGGCTTATTCCCCGAATATCCGCCAAAGTCCACCCAATAGCTTTCTTCCTCTTGTGGAGCACCGCCAATGTAGAGTCAACCTGCACATTAGTCAAACAAGAGGAAAGAATAACTGGTAAAGTAGAACAAGGGCCAAGGAATTCATACCTGAGATGTGGAGGCAATGGATTCAACTCCAAGATCGGAGGCTCTTCAATTGAAGGCTTTGTAGGAGGAGTTTTTCTATTCTCAAGATCCAAGGAAAGTTTCCAGGGTGTATATTTGTACTACCCCATTCCTTACAACAAATTAACACATTCCATGAAGCCATCCATCTCGTCATCATCAAAATTGAGCAAGATCAGCCTCCAACATATCACCCACATTAATCGTGGCACTTGTATCATCAATAATCACATTGGTCACCAACTCCACGAATAAACACACTTCATTTCTATTCGGTTGCCTCATAGATTTACACACGTGGAACATCGCCTTTTCATCACCCACCCGAAAAGTAAGTTCTCCGGCTTCCACATCAACAAGAGCCTTCCCCGTAGAAAGGAAATGTCTTCCAAGAATAATCGACACCTCATAGTCCACTTTACAATCAAGAATGACAAAGTCCGCCAGGAGAATGAACTTATCGACACGAACAAATACATCTTCAATCACCCCAACGGTCTCTTCACTGTACGATCATCCATTTGTAATCTCATATATGTGGGTCTTGGTTTCCCATTTCCCAAGGTCTTAAAAATCAAATAGGGCATCAAATTGATGCTCGCCCCACGATCACAAAGAGCTTTGGCAAACTCGACACTTCCAATGGTGCAAGGGATTGTGAAAGCATCGGGATCTTCCAACTTAGGAGCCATCAAATACACAATTGCACTCACTTGGTGAGTGATTTTGATAGTTTCAAAATTCATTGATCGCTTCTTCTTTGTCACTAAGTCCTTCATAAATTTTGCATATCCGGGCATTTGCTCCAAGGCTTCAGCTAATGGCACATTTATCGAGAGACTCTTCATCATATCAATAGTCTTTTAAAATTGATTCTCACCATTTTTCTTGGCGAGCCTTTGAGGATATGGAGGAGGTGGCTTAGGCAATGGTGCCTTAGCATTTTGCACTACTGGTCCCGGCATGTCAATCACATGCTCCATAGATGGCTTCACTTCCTCTTGAGTCTCGTCCACCGTGTCATCAATATCAATCCGTACTTTATCATTAGCTTGCAATACATTGGTTGGGATCTCCTCTTCTTCTCCTTGCTCATCATCCACAAGTTGCCTTGACTTTAGGTGGGTCCATTCCCACCTCTTCCACTTCTTGTAGTAACGGCCATGGCATGCCCCGTATTGTTCCCACCCTTCAGGTTCACCACCGTGTCACTTGGTAGTGCCCCCTTAGGACGAGAATTTAACGCTTGAGAGATTTGACCCATTTGCACCTCTAGATTGCAAATCGATGTGTTGTGTGAAGCAAGTTGGGCATCGAAATCGGCATTCTTGTCCATAATTTGTTTGAACATGTTCTCGATACGGTCGATTTCATCATTGGATGAACTAGGAGCATGGGAAGTATAAGGGGATGGGTTGCTCGGTTGGTAAAACATCGGGGGCCTTTGAAAACCCGACCCCCGATTTCCTTGATTGTTGTTCCACCCGCCTTCGTTGTTACCTCCCCAATTGCCTTGGTTATTATTGTTATGCCAATTACCTTGGTTGTTACTTCCATTCCAATTGCCTTGATTGTTGTTATTAAAATTGCCTTGATTGTTTCCACCACTCCAATTACCTTGATTTTGAGAATTCCAATTGCCTTGATTGTATGAAGGTCCCCATTGTTGTTGACTAGGGCCTTGGATGTTGTTTCTTTGCCCTTGAAAATTGTTCAAATATTGGACCTCTTCTTCTTGGTCATTGTAAGAATCACCTTGATCAAATCCACTATCATCTTGCACAAAATTGTCCACTCTTTGTTGCACTTGTGGACTTCTTGTTCTTTGCTTGTTCACCATCATATTAACTCCTTCCATAGCATTGACTTGCCTCGGGTTTTGCACTTGTTGAAGTTGAGCCTTTGCCAATTGGTTCATGGTGGTCGTCAACTCGGCTATGGCTTGTCCATGGTCATGTAACTCTTTATGAAGAAGAATCATATTGGGGTCACCTTGTGGAACATTGGCTCTAGATTGCCACGCCGATGAAGTATCCGCCATCTCATCCAAAATATCACATGCCTCCGCATAAGGCGTAGTCATGAAGTTCCCACCGGCAAGTTTATTCACTACACATTGGTTGGTTGTATTGATCCCCCGATTGGAAGTTTGTTGAATCATGTTATCTGTCATATCCTTGTTGGGCACTCTTTCACCATTGTTCTATATCTTTCCCACATCTCGTGTAGTGGTTCACTGGGATCTTGCTTGAATGCTAGAATCTCATCCCGAAGAATAGCCATGTGCCCGGGAGAGAAGTACTTAGAGATAAATTTCTCCGCTAGTTCATCCCAAGTATGAATGGAATGATTTGGCAAGGGTTCTAACCAATCTAAAGCTTTCCCCCGTAGAGAGAAGGGAAAAGGCCTTAGCTTCAAAGCATCCTTGGAGACATTTGTTTGTTTGCTCCCCCAACAACGTATCGACGAACCCCTTCAAGTGTTTATATGCATTTTGACCCGGTGCACCAGTGAAGAACCCTCGTTGCTCGAGCAAAGTGAGCATCACGTTGGCTATTTGGAAGTTTCCTGCCCTAATACGGGGAGGGACTATAGCACTTGCATACCCTTCATTCGGCAACACCTAGTGTGGAGCCGTTCGTGGTGGAGGTGGGGGTGGAATGGGAACATTGTCTTGAGGCGCTCGGCCTCATCTATCGGCTTGAGGTTCAAGAGGGACCTCATCCATTGATCATCCTCCACGTCGACATTCCCCAAAGCTACGTTTTTGAGCTCGTTGTTTGCCATGATTGCACCTACAATACTCACACGTTAATAACAAGGAAGGAAAAGAAGATATCCCAAAAAAATACCTAAATATATAGCTAACACCATTTTTAGCTCCCCGGCAACAGTGCCAAAAATTAATCTCGTCCAATATTACTCCTCTATTCGAGATTATGAAAACGGTCGACGCAATAGTAATACCCAACAAGAGTGGGAGCTGAATTCCGCAGCGAGGTATATGTATGGGAGTTAATAGTATATATCTTACCGTGTGAGTTTGTTTATCTAAATTTGCACTTCCGCAAAAATTGGTTATTTTAAAGTTTAATCTAAACTACAGTTGCAATTTAAAAAATACAACTAGAAGATTATTTTTGTGATTTTTCAAATGTTGTAAAAGGCCTAGGGGTATGACCTTCGCCTAGGTGTTTGCCTAACGAGTTGTAAAATTTAAAGATTGTTTTATTGGTCGGAGTGTATTATAACTATCAACACTCGGTTACCCACTCAATACCTTTCGGTCAGAGAGTAATTTTGCCCAATTTGGCTTTCTCAGGTCCAAATGGGTATTGAACAAAAGGGTTGATAAAAAGCTCAAGTTGAGTTTTCTATCTCTAGGTTCAACCCTTTAATTGGGTTTATCAATCTCTTGATTAACCCAATTTCTTGCTAGCCAAGTTTTTCTAGACTAAGTCTCTCTTTCTCAAGTAAAGACCATGTCAAATAGGCATGAACTAATGTTTGCAAGCATTAACTCTTCAAATAAAAGCAAGAACAAGGCTAAATAATAAACACCAAACCATAAACAAGCAATAAATCAAACAACCATTAAATTTACACACTAGGTTTGGGTCATAACCCTAGTGAAAATCTTGCTACTCATACTTAAAATAGAAGAACTAGGAGAAGAAATGATAATTAAACCCATATTGCTAATTAAATTGATAATTATATGTTCAAAAAGCTCAAAAGAGCAAAAACTACTAAAAAAGGTAAAAGAAACCGTCTACTGTAGCAGCTGATGTCAAAAACATTTTTTGCCCTAATACAGTGAAACTTGTCTATTTATACAGGGCTGAAAATTTCGGACAAAAATACCCTTTTGGAGGTTATGCGGCCGCACAATTCCATGTGCGGTCCACACTTATCTTTAGCTTGATAGGATTGGAAAACAGCGGCTGCATAATTCTGAACCACGGCCATAATGCATTCTTTCTGCGGTCCGCAGAATTGTAACTGCGTCTGCATCTTGCTTTTCTGCGGTCCGCACAATTGTATCTACGGTCGTACAGCTCTTCTTCTACGCTGTACAATAATTGTGCAATCCGCACTTTTGGTAGACTTGAAATGCTAGTTCTCTGAACTTTGCTCTGACCCAGCTTCTGTGGCCGCACAATTCATGTGCTGACCGCACTTTGCACCAATCTCTGATGGATTTTTCTTCACAACCTGCAGCCGTATATGATATTCTGCAGTCCGCACTTCTGAGCTTTTGTGCCGTTTTTTTGTTCTTGAGTTCAGATTATTCCTTCTTGAGTTGGAGTTCATCTCGAGCGCTCATCTTTCAATATTCCTACAATGAAGCACATTTCATCAGCTTTCGGGAACACCATTAGACGCTTTTGGACTAAAACGAAAGCTAAAGGGCGCTAATAAGTAGTAAAAATCCCTACTTTTCAATTTGCGATGGCAGAAGAGGTGTGAATTCTTCGCATTTGCGAGGACTTTTTTGCATTTGCGGGGTTCGCAATTGCAAATCCCACGTCGCAACTACGACATCTCCTCCTGGTCAAAAGTTGAGAAAGACGGGATTTTTGCTCATTCTTTCAAATTCTCAACCCTAAACAACTTAGAGGTGTTTTTCCCAACAGCTTTTCTTCCTAAATTCATTGGTAAGTGACTTTAATCTATTTCTTTTCAATTATCCATTATAATTTATAATATTTCAACATCAAATCTAGGATTTCCACGGTAGAAATTAGGAGTTTGGGTAGAATTAGGAATTTTTGTAAATTGGGATTTAGACCTCGAATTGAGGTCGGATTTCGAATTGAATTGCATACTCGTGTTCGGAGGTGAATAGGTGAATGGGTTTTGGTCCGAACCTCGGGTTTTGACCAAGCGAGCCCGGGGTTGACTTTTGGTGACCAAACTGTAGAGATTCTTGTGATTCGAGTTGTTAAATTGATTGCACTTATTGATTTATTTATATTGATATGATAGGATCGGGTTGCGCGTCGCAACAGGTGAAATAAGGTGGATTGATATGGTGAAATAAGGGTGGTTTTATATGATATGGTGAGATAGGGTTGCGCGCTGCAAAAGGTGAAATTATAGTGGATTGATATGGTGAAATAAGGGTGAATTATTATATTGACTCTGAGTATATGGTGGGATCGAGTTGCACGCGGCAACATATATTTACTTATTATTATTGATATTTACACGGTGAAATAAGGAAGGATAATGTTGTACGGCGGGATCGGGTCGCACGCCGCAATAGTTTTGTTTTCTATTCCTTATTGTATTTTGTTGGCTTCGGCACTTTCGTACGAGACTCCAAAGATTGGTATTGCTGGTATTTACTAGTTTTTTTTTAGGATTGAGTTATCTCCATGAGTTAGCTACCTTATTTTGTTTCCGTGTTTTCCTTTCCTGTCATTATTTTATACTGCGTACAGGTTATTGTAAGTGACTTGCCTTAGCTTCGTCACTATTTCGTCGTGGTTAGACTCGGCACTTACAGAGTACATGGGGACGGCTATAATCATACTACACTCTGCACTTCTTGTGTAGATTTTTGAGTCAGTCCTAGCAGCGGTCAGTAGATTGCTCGGGTTGACTATCAGTATGGGGACTTGGAGCACAGCTGCTCGGCGTTCGCAACCCTAAAGTCCCATTCTACTTATCTTAGCTATGTATTTTTCTTTTAGACAACCTTACTTTCATTCAGACCTTTATCTGTAGTAGTCTAGTAGCTCATGCACTTGTGACACTAGATTCGGGGTTGTATTAGATATTTCAGTTGGTATGGTTTTCCGCACTTTACTTTAGATTTATTTCGATTATTTCAGTTTTTTTACTATTATTCAATCTGAACTGTTCAAAATGGATAAACTATTCTAACGTTAGCTTACCTAGCAAGTGAAATGTTAGGCACCATCACAGTCCCAAGGGTAGGATTTTCGGGTAGTGACAAGTTGGTATCAGAGCACTAGGTTACCTAGGTCTCACGAGTCACGAGCAAGCTTAGTAGAGTCTAGAGGATCAGTACGGAGACGTATGTACTTATCTTCCAAAGGCTATGAAGTTAAGGAAAAATGTCACTTCTTTCTTACTCTGTCGTGAAATTTTATTCTATCATTGATGAATGAACCCTTCTATTCTTTTTCTCTCGCAAATGGTGAGAAGACGCGTGCATCTACTGCCAGACAGGAGCTGGAGCCCCCGGTTGCAGCTACGACTAAGACCAGAGGTCGAGGCCGAGGTTGCACCAGAGGCAGAGGCAAAGCTCAGCCCAGGGCTCGAGCAGCAGCAACCGCAGTGCAGCTCAGACTATTCCCGTCGGACTAGCTCTGGTCCCGGAGGGGTTCATAGCCACTCCAGTGCTTCAGGACGCTCTAGTCCGTTTGGTGGGCCTTATGAAGAGTGTGGCCTAGATTGGTACATTTTCGGTGGCACCAGCCGTGTCTCGGGCTAGGGGAGGAGCACAGACTCCCGCTACTCACACCCAGAGCAAGTGGCTCCCTAGTTTCAGACTCCTGCAGCCCTGCCAGTTGGGGTAGTTCAGCCGGTTGTTGCGGCACAGGCCAGTTATAGGCTCTCTTTGTCTTCTAAGGCTATGTTGAAGTTGGATAAATTCACCGAGCTCTTTCATGTTCATTTTAGTAGTGCATCTTTTAAGGACCCACAGGATTTTCTGAACCGTTGCCACGAGGTGCCGCGTAACATGGTATAGTTGCGACCAATGGGGTCAATTTTGCAGTATTTCAGATGACTGGTTCTGCCTGGAGATGGTGAAGAGATTATGTTCATTAGACTAGCTGGGTCACCTGCACTCCCTGTCACCCTGAAGGAGGAGTATCCCAGGCAGTTTGAGCGACTTCAGTAGGGTGGTATGACTGTCACCCAGTACGAGACTCGATTTGTGGACTTAGCTCGCCATGCCACTATCTTGCTTCTTACTGAGAAGGAGCGAGTTAGGAGATTTATTGATGGGCTCACTTACACTATCAGGCTTCAGATGACTAAGGAGATAGGGAGTGATATTTCCTTTCAGATGGCCGCTAATATTGCCAAACGGATTGAGTTGTTTCGTGCTCAGGAGAAGCGGGCGGTATTAGATAAGAGGCCCCGTCATTCCGATAGTTTTAGCGATGCCTCATCTGGAGGCAGGGGTACTTTTGGTAGAGGCCATCCTCCAAAACCATTTCATTCAGCCCTTTAGGTATCTCACAGTGCTTCAGGGGTCGTGGTCCTTATGTGCGTTATTTTGGGCAGCCAGCCTACAGTGCACCATCAACTTCTATTAGTGCGCCTCCAATTCAGAGCTATTGTCGTGGTTATCTGGCCCGTTAGGTCCTGCTCCAGTTTCAGCAGGCACAGCAGCAGGATGGGTGTTTCGAGTCTGGTGGTATTGGGAACATCAGGAGGTCCCGTCCGAGATTATTAGGCGGTATGCCAAAGCAAAGTTCTCATGTCATGGTTCTAGCACCGGTTGCTCCACCACCCACTCAGCCAGCCAGGGGCAAGGGTCAGGCAGCCAGAGGTGGGGTTAGGCCATTAGAGGTGGAGGTCACACCGTTAGAGGTGGAGGCCACCCAGCTAGAGGCGGTCCTAGAGATATAGTTCAGAGTGGTGGGCCCCAGCCTGATGCTATGCTTTCCCAGCTAGGCCTGAGGCCGAGTCATCTAACGCTGTTATCACAGGTATTGTACCTGTTTGCCATACGGATGCTTCAGTTTTATTTGATCCGGGATCTACTTATTCCAACGTGTCATCCTATTTTGCTTCATATCTGATTGTGCCTCGTGATTCTTTGAGTGCTCCTGTGTATATGTCCACGCCTGTGGGAGATTTTATTGTTGTATATCGTGTTTATCGCTCGTGTGTGGTTACTATGAGGAGTCTTGAGACTAGGGTAGATCTCCTGCTTCTTGATATGGTAGATTTTGATATTATCTTGGGTATGGATTGGCTGTCACTCTATCAGTGCTATATTGGATTTTCATGCGATGCCGGGGTTGCCTCGATTAGAGTGGAGCGGGACTCCTAGTCATTCTACTAGCAGGGTTATCTCCTAAGTGAAGGCTCGACGCATAGTCGAGAAGGGATGTCTATCTTATTTGGCCTATGTACATGATTCTAGTGCGGAGGTTCCTTCCATGGATTCAGTGCCAGTTGTTCGTGAGTTCCCAGAGGTATTTCCTGCAGACTTGCGGGGGATGCCACCCGGCAGGGATATTGATTTTTGTATTGATTTGGCTCCGGGCACTCAGCCCATTTTTATTCTGCCATACCATATGACCCCACTGGAGTTAAAGGAATTGAAGGAGAAGTTGCAAGATTTGCTTGATAAGGAGTTGAGTAGACCTAGTATCTTGCCCTGAGGTGCGCTCGTGTTGTTCGTGAATAAGAAGGATGGGTCGATGAGGATGTGTATAGACTACCGGCAGTTGAACAATGTCACTATCAAGAACAGGTATCCATTGAATTGATGACTTATTTGATCAACTTCAGGGTGCCAAAGTATTTTCGAAGATTGATTAGAGGTCCGGCTACCATCAGTTGAGGATTAGGGCATCCGATGTCCCTAAGATGGCTTTTCGGACTCATTATGGGCATTATGAGTTCCTAGTGATGTCATTCGTGTTGACAAATGCCCTAGCAGCATTTATGCTCTTGATGAACCGGGTGTTCAATCCCTACTTGGATTCTTTTGTGATTGTATTCATTGATGATGTCTTAATCTACTCCTGCAGTCGAGAGGAGCATGAGCAGCATCTTCGAATTGTACTTCAGACTCTGAGAGATAGCCAGTTGTATGCCAAGTTCTCAAAGTGTGAGTTTTGGTTAAACTCAGTTGCCTTTTTGGGAGATGTTGTATCGGCAGAGGGCATATAGGTGGATCCTAAGAAGATTGAGGCAGTTCGGAACTGGCCTAGACCTACTTCAGCTACATTGGTGCAGGACAGCAAGGTGATTGCATACGCGTCACGGCAGTTGAAGGTCCATGAGAAGAATTACCATGTTCATGAGTTGGAGTTGGCAAACATTGAGGCACTATCTTTACGGCGTGTCGTGTGAGGTATTCACGGATCATCAGAGTTTACAATATTTGTTCAACCAAAAGGATCTCAACTTAAGGCAGAGGAGATGGTTGGAGTTGTTGAAAGACTATGATATCACCGTTTTGTAACATCCCAAGAAGGACAATATGGTGGCCGATGCCTTGAGTAAAAAGGCTGTGAGTGTAGGTAGCCTTGTGTATATCCCAGTTGGTGAGAGGCCGCTTGCTGTAGATGTTCAGGCTTTGGCTAATCGGTTTGTGAGGTTAGATGTTTCAGATCCCAGTCATGAGCTAGCTTGCTCAGTCGCTCGGTCTTCCTTGTATGATCGCATCAGAGAGCGTCAGTATGACAATCCCCATTTGCTTGTCCTTAACGACAAAGTACGCCACGGTAGTGCCAAGCCGGTTACTGTCGGAGATGATAGGGTTTTAAGGATGCAGGGTCATATTTGTGTGCTCAATGTGGATGGACTTCGTGAGTTGATTCTTGAGGAGGCCCACAGTTCCCGGTATTCTATTCATCCGAGCGCCGCCAAGATGTATCAGGACTTGTGGAAGCATTATTGGTGGAGGAGGATGAAGAAGGATATGGTTGCATATGTAGCTTGGTGATTGAATTGTCAGCAAGTAAAGTACGAGCATCAGAGACTTGGTGCTTCGCTTAAGAAGTTAGAGATTCCTGAGTGGAAGTGGGAGCGTACCACTATGGATTTTGTTGTTGGATTTCCGCAGACTCAGAAGAAGTTCAACGCGGTATGGGTCATGGTGGACAGGTTGACCAAGTTGGCACATTTCATTCCAGTGGCAATTACCTATTCTTCAGAGTGGTTAGCTGAGATCTAAATACGCGAGATCGTCCGTCTTTACGGTGTGCCCGTGTCTATCATTTCTGATCGAGGTACGTAGTTCACCTCGCACTTCTAGAGGGTCGTATAGCATGATTTGGGCACACAGGTTGATTTGAGTACAACATTCATCCCCAGATGGACAGACAGTCCGAGCACACTATTCAGATATTAAAAGATATGTTTCACACTTGTGTTATAGCTACCAGTCTAGCATTCAGATGGCTCCCTATGAGGCATTATACGGGAGATGGTGACATTCGCTAGTTGGATGGTTCGAGCCGGGGGAGGATCGGTTGTTGGGTACAGATTTAATACATGATGCCTTGGATAAGGTCAAGATTATTCAGGATCGACTTCGCACCGCTCAGTCTAGGCAGAAGAATTATGTCGACTGTATAGTTCGTAATGTTTGCATTCATGTTCAGAGAGAGGGTGTTGCTCCGGGTTTCACCTATGAAGGGTGTGATGAGGTTCGGAAAGAAGGGAAAGTTGAGCCCTAGGTATATCAGACCCTTTGAGATTCTTGAGAGAGTGGGTGAGGTGGCCTACAAGCTCGCATTGCCACCTAGTTTATCAGAAGTCCATCCAGTGTTCCATGTGTCCATGCTCCAAAAGTATCACGGTGATCTGTACCATGTGTTAGATTTCATCTCAGTTCGATTGGACAAGGATTTGACTTATAAGGAGAAGCCGGCGGCTATTCTAGCCCAGCAGGTCCGACAATTGAGATCTAAGAGTTATCCTTCAGTTCGAGTGTAGTGGAGAGGCTAGCCGATCGACGCAGCCACTTAGGAGTCCGAGTCGGACATGCGGAGTAGATATCCACACCTTTTCACCAATCCAGGTACTTTTCTATGTCCGTTCGAGGACGAATATTTGTTTTAGTGGTGGATAATGTGATGACCCGATAGGTTATTTATAGTTTTAATTCTGTGTTTCAAAACCTTGAATAGCTATGTTTAAATTTCCTTTATTTGCATGCGCAGTCTGAGTCTTTTTCTGGAAGATTTTTGTGTGAAATATTAATGAAAATGTGAAATCATGCCTTAAAAACTCATTTAAGTTTACTTCAGTCAACATTTTGAGAAAATGGACCCGGTTCAGAGTGTTGACGGTCCTGATGGGTTCGTATCGTGATTTGGGACTTGGGCGTATGCCTGGAATCAAATTCGGAACTCCCTAGCTCGAATTATCACCATTTGTTAAAAACTAGAAGTTTAAAGGTTTAAAGAAATTTCAAGTTTGACCGTAGTTTGACTTTGTTGCTACCGGGTCCGGATTTTTGTTCCAGAACTTGGTATTGGTTCATTTACTGTGTTTATGACTTGTCTGCAAATTTTGGTGCAAAACGGAGTTGATTTGACGTAATTCGGACGTCCGGGTGAAAAGCTGAAAGTTCTTAAGTTTCATTGCAAACTTCATTCGTTTTGGTGTCGGATTCGTAGTTCTAGGTGTTATTTTGGTGTTTTGATCGTGCGAGCGAGTTCGTATGATATTTTTGGACCTGTGTGCATGTTTGATTTGGAGCCCCGAGGGCTCGGGTAAATTTCGGATAGGCTATAGAGTGATTTTAGACTTAGAAAAATAGTTGGTGCATGTGTGTGCTGGTGTTGTCTGCAGATCTCGCATTTGCGAGGTGTGGCTCGCAAATGCGAGGCTCGCTTTTGCGATCACATCATCGCATTTGCGAGCATGGGCTGGGGACTGGGGTTCTCGTATTTGTGAGCTTTCTGTCACATTTGCGATGGTCTCAGGTTCGCATATGCGAACAAATTGTTCCCATTTTTGATGGCAGCAGAGGTGTGAATTCATCGCATTTGCGGGGTTCACAATTGCAAACCCCAGGTCGCAATTGCGACATCTATGCCTGGTCAAAAGCTAAGAAAGATGAGATTTTAGCTCATTCTTTCAAATTCTCAACCCTAAACACCTTAGAGGCAACTTTTCCAAGAAATTTTCTTCCTAAATTCATTGGTAAGTGGCTTTAATCTATTTCTTTTCAATTACCCATTACATTTCATAATCTTTCAACATCAAATCTAGGATTTCCATGGTAGAAATTAGGGGATTTGGGTAGAATTAGGGATTTTCCTAAAAATGGGATTTAGACCTCGAACTGAGGTCGGATTTCGAATTGAATTGCATACCTGGGCACGAGGGTGAATGGGTGATCGGGTTTTTGTCCGAACCTCGAATTTTGACCAAGCGGGTCCGAGGTTGACTTTTTTTGACTTTTTTAATAATGATCTTAATTGAACCTCTTTCATTCGCGAGTAGTGTCTAAAGCTTATTTTGTATCGTTTGGTCAATAATTTGCTAGATTTGGTTGTTTGGAAGGCTCGTTCGAAAGGCAAGGCCGTGATTGAATTTTGAGTTTATTTTGGAGTGAGGTAAGTGTTAGGTCTAACCTTGACTTGAGGGAATTAGGAACCTGGATGCTATGTGCTATGTGAATTTCATGAGTAGCGGCGTATATGCGACGTGGCGAGTGTCTATACGCCGTCAATTACTTGTTTCCATGTCTACCCGTATTTCATTAATTATAGCATTTTATGTATTGATTGTTACATGCCTTAATTACTTCCCATGCCTTAACTTGTTGCTTGTCATTTACTATTCTCGCATTATAAATGTTAATTTCTTTCATGCTTCTATGCTTAATTGATATTTGCCTTAATTGTCTTACTTGTACCCCCTTTACCTGTCATATATCTGACTGTCTTGTTGCTCAGTATTAAGTGTAGCCTTTCATGATTGGTACGAAATTCCTTCTTGATGTGTAGTTTTCATATTCGTTAACTGTAGAGATTCTTGTGATTCGAGTTGGGTCGATTTTACTCATACTACACTCGGCACTTGCATAGTATATAGGTCGATTTTACTCATACTACACTCTGCAGTTCTTGTACAGATTTTGGAGTCGGTCCCAACGGCTGTCAGTAGATTGCTCGAGTTGACTATCAGTGTGAAAACTTGAAGGTACAACTGCTCGGCGTTCGCAGTTCTGAAGTCCCATTCAACTTTATCTTAGCTGTGTGTTTTTCTTTCAGACAGCTTTACTTTCATTCAGATATTTATCTGTAGAAGTCTAGTAGCTCGTGCACTTGTGACACCAGATTTGAGGTTGTACTAGATATTTCAGTTGTTATGGTTTTCTGCACTTTATTGTTTCAGTTATTTCGGTTTCTTTATTATTATTCAATCTGAACTGTTAAAAATGGATAAATTATTCTAACGTTGGCTTGCCTAGCAAGTGAAATGTTACGCGCCATCATGGTCCCGAGGATGGGATTTTCGGGTCGTGACACATTTTGTTGTAAATGGGTTTACAAGGTTAAACTCAACTTTGATGGCAATATTTAAAGGCTTAAAGCTCATTTGGTGATTAGAGGTAACACTGAAAAAGAGGGTATTGACTTTACGGATGACTATAATACTTGTCGTTGTTAAGAAAGATTGGGTTCTTTATCAAGTTAACGTCAATAATGCATTTTTATACGGTGACCTACATGAGGAGGTCTATGTGAAATTTACAACTAGTTTATATTTCCCTTCTTCCGATCATGTGTATCATCTTAAGAAGTCCTTATATGGTTTATGCCAGGCCTCGAAATACTGGTATGCTCGACTTATAGCTTTCTTGTATTTCAAAGGTTTTACCCACTCCCTAAATGATTATCTCTTTTCTATAAGAGATCTGATGACTCTGTTTCTTTAGTCGCAGTATACATTGACGATACTTTGTTGACCGATAACTATGAATAAGAATTACACTAGTTGAAATAGTTTTTAGATGTTGAGTTCTGAATTATGGATTTGGGAAACTTATCTTTTTTCTTAGGGATGGAAATTTTGCGGCAGCCATATGGCTTGATCCTTAGTCAAAGCACGTTCACCCTTTGTGTTACTCTCTAATTTTGAGTTCTTGATCTTTCTCCTGTCAATTCTCCTCTGCACCCAACTTGCAAACTGTTTGCTAGGGTTGACTCTCCTATTTCTTATCCTTCTCTGTACCGCAGGCTTCTTGCTAAATTGAACTTCTTGCTCACATAAGACCAGACCTCTTTTTTGCTGTCTAGCATTATCTTAGTTTATGCAAGATCCATGCCCTTCTCACATGGCTAATGCCATGCATTGCCTTCGTTACCTTCTTAAAGTCCCTTGCCTAGGTCCTTTCATGACCTCTTCCCCTTCTTTTAGTCTCCTTGCCTTTTGTACTGACTGGGGTTCATGCCCTAGTTCCTGTCATTCTGTTAATAGCTCTTCATAAGTTTGAGCAATTGTCTCATTTCTTGGAAATTGAAGAACCAGCTTTCAGTATCCTTGTCTTCTACTGAAGTAGAGTACAAACATATGCATCGTGTTGTTGCTCAGTTAACCTAGTTAGCTCGTTGTTTATAATCTATATGTGCCTCATGTTCTGCCTATTCCTCTTCATTTTGATAGCAGAGTTGCTAGCTACATCACCAAAATTCCATCTTTTACGAGAGAACAAAACACGTTGAACTTGATTGTCATTTCGTAAGGCAATAATTTTAGTCTAGTCTAGTTTCTTTCTCTTTTCATTCCTACTTGTTCTTAGGACATTCTCACGAAACTTCTCACTGGGCCTCTTCATCATGACATATTGCGGAAGTTGGGGGTTCATTCTACCCCCTCTAAAGTGAGGAGGGGTGTTGAAAATGGTGCTAAGCTCAGAAGATGATTCAAGCGACTAGGATTTTTCTTTTCTTTGGGCATTCTAGTGATTACAACTAAGAAGATGACACATATGATACATGGCCATATTAGAGAGCCAAGGAGAGAGACATGTGTGACGATCCCCTTATGCGTCATGCTCTCAATCGTCCGATGTTATAAGAAGGGTCATATGTGTGGTGTAGATGTCTAGCTGAGGTTATTCATGTAATTTTTGTAGGTTTACACTCATGATAGTCAAATAGCAATTATGTATACTGCAAATACTTGTACATATATTTTGATCGAGTGAATAGAATCATTTTCCCTCCAATTGGTTTTCTTCTCTCTTAGTTTTGCAGACATAACTAATTTCTACTAAAATGAAGCATTATGAAGATATGCAAGAACACTTAATGGACTAGTCTTGTCACGACCCAATTTAGGATTATGATCGGCGCTTAGGAGCAAGTGCTCCCAAGTAAGCCTCATCGGAAATTTTACAGAAAATCGGACAGAGTTTCCCCTGTTTTTGGACCATCCCAAAAACTTTCCTGTTCAAATCAACAACCAAACATCCTAATATTATACCAAACAATTGAAAACTTGTCAATTAACCAATACAAGTCTCCACCATAACTAAAACACCAACTAACCATTAGAAATACTAATTTATCTCCAACTTTGATAAATGAGAACGATACTCAACATAAGACTATAATAACGAAAGAATACGCATAACACTAAAATAATGACTATGGAGCGACTCTAAGAGTTCAATAAAAAGACCATAACAATAAGTAAAATCTCTGCCCACGCAAACAAGTGCGAGGCTCACCGAGAAATATCAACTTGTGCGCTCTAATTAACGAGATCCTCGCCTGCGTCAACTGCTGTCTCTGGAAAAAAAAATTTAGCGGGAAATGAGTTGCTAGGTCAGTGAGTAATAACACTTAACCACAACCGTTTTTATTTGGGAACAAGACAGAAACATGCTAGTATCTCAAAGAGAAATAACATAAATATGCCCTTTCAGAAGCAATAAATAATTTTCAGTCTCATCACGCTTTTCTTGTAGTAAAATATAATTAACAATTCAGTAATAAGCTCGGTAACCACTATATAATATCAGTATTCACATTTTGGGAGGTTTCAATGAACGGATCATGTAATCGGTATAACTGTGGACTTCTTTACCAGAAGTCATATATAACGGTAGTCTCTACTCGAGGGAAATCAGTAACGGTATGCTAGTTCTACCTTCCCACTAGCGAGGGCTATAACGGTAATCAGTAATTACAAGGTGCACCAGGTCTAACGAACCCGCCGTTAGCTACGGGATCCTTCAATGTCTACTCCCATTTATACTTGTCTCTGTAATCCGTATATACTCGTAGAAACTATTTTAAAACAATATAGGGCATTTCAGTTCTTATCAAATCATATAATTTCCTTTCGATTACAGTAAATTCAAGTAACGGTAAAACAGATCTAGTGACAACGGAAATATTTAAAGTCACGGTACTCATCTCAAATAACTATTTCGGTTTCATATCGAGTAAAAGACTTGTCCCGCATGCAACTCAAAGTAATCGGTAACATATTCATATTAAAATCATGTGTAAATCATGCAAGTTATGAAAACACAAATTGCGGTAAGATTACTACTCACAGTACTCGTGCCGAAATACCAAATACTTCACCTCGAGCAATTCGTACAACTTCCTCCAATCAATCAGTAGAGGGATGAAAGAAGAAATCCAGATGACGGAGAAATAGCGAAGAAAAGAATCAGCAACTACGGCACCCAAAATAGGGAAAATAGTGCTACGCCCATTCGCCATATTGTAGACTTCTGCAGCACTTACGCTATTCATGTTGAATTCTTGTATTAGATACACAATCAGATTGTTATTTCATCCTGTTGCATTAACTCAACTATTTATCCGGATCTCTTTTAGTTTCTCTAGGACTGAGATACTTTTTTTTTGTTTTTATTCTTTTCGGTTTGTTTTAGTTTGACTAGGTTTTCTTCTTTTTGTTTTATTTTGTTTTATTAGTTTAATTTATTCTTTTATTTTTCCCTTTTTGTTTTAGACTTAAATTATTTTTTAAATTATCCAATATATCCTCACTTAAAATATTAGGGTATTACATCCTCCCCACCTTATGAAATTCGGTCCCCGAATTTAACTCAAGTACGTACCTGTAAACTGAAATAAATGAGGATACTTGACTGGCATAGCATCTTCTATTTCTCATGTAGCTTCTTCAACAGTATGATTTCTCCATAAGACTTTCACGAACACAATTTCTTTTGAGCGTAGTTTTCTTATCTATCTATCAACAATTGCCATCGGCTCTTCCTCGTAAGATAACTTCTCATCAAGCGGTATACTCGGTGCTTCCAGCACCTGAGATGAGTCTGATATACATTTTCTTAGCATTGAGACATGAAACACTGGGTGAATAAAAGATAACTCAGGAGGAAGTGCCAAACGATGAGCCACCGCTCCCACTCGGCCTAGTATCTCATACGGTCCTATAAACCTGGGGCTCAACTTACCTCTTTTCCCAAACCGCATCACACCTTTCATAGGGGAGACTCGTAGGAATACTTTGTCCCCAATTGTGAACACTAAATCTCTTCTTCTCTTATCAGCATAAGACTTTTATCTACTTTGAGCTGCAAGCAATCTCTGTCTGATCAACTGGACCTTGTCCATAGCTTCTTGTACTAGGTCAGGTCCCAATAAGTTAGTCTCATCATCTTCAAACCATCCGGTAGGAGAACGACATTATATACTATACAAGGTTCCATACAGTGCCACCTAAATCTAGACTGAAAAATTGACATTGCAAGAAAATTCAGCTACAGATATATAAGCATACATGCTACCTCCAAACTCAATATGTATGCTCTCAGCATATCCTTAATGAACTTATAGTACGTTCAGAGTGCTCGTGTGTCTGCTGATGAAATGTGGTATTAAGATATACTCGTGTGACTAATGTTTCTTGGGAAGAATTTCAAAATCGTGCAGTAATTTGTCATCTTCTATCAGAAATGGTAGGCAATAGACCCTATAGAATTCGACAATTTCTAACCATGTGTCTTTGTGCATATTCATTCTCAGTGAGAGAAGTTTTGGCGAGAAAAAAGTGTACCTACTATGTAAGTTAATTTGTAATTTACCACATAATTATAACCTCTAATTGTTTCAAGAGTTTTGTCATAAAATTCACTTTGATTCCATTCTATTCCCACTTTGAAATCTCGAGCTGTTGTAGTAGGCCCTGAAGAGTTGCAAATGGTGACACGCTAACAAGTCAATCAGTTAGAAACAAGGTTAAGGAAATCATCCGTCTTTCTGTTCCTACAAATACTATTTTCCTCTAATCATGGTACACCATACTAGACCCCAAATGTACGGGATATCTAGAGTTGTGAGCTCCTCAAGGATAATTCGTCTTAACACATCTACATCTAGTACACATAACTGCTTACTTAGTTGAAGAATACAATTTCTGTCAATAGTCATATTCTTTCTTTTGCTAGCTAGGACCTCATCTCCATATTTGCATAATCGTTCATCTTTATATTGAGTGGCCTTTATTAGCTTTACCAATGAAGACTTTTCTTGAATACAAGCCAACAAAAGCTATGAATTTTTTTTTTTTTTTTGCATAAGCCATAACATTTATCTTTCGCGAACAATACAAAATAGTACAATTATATCTTTAGTAGTTCCCTTCATCAGCATTGCTAAATATTAATATCTCTATTTTTTTTAAATATACTTTAGGCTCTTGTTCTAGGTATAAATCTCACAAGTTTCGCCGTATAGATAATGCCTCCAAATTTTTAGAGCAAATACCATAGCAGCCATCTCCAAATCATGTGTAGGATAGTTTTGCTCGTGCTTTTTCAATTGTCTCGAAACATAAGCTATAACACGACCATTTTGCATGAGAACGCATCCTAATCCCACCCTCGAGGTGTCACAGAATACTGTAAATCCTCCACGACCTGATGGTAAGGCTAATATTGGTGCAGTTGTCAGACACGTTTTGAGTTTCTGAAAGCTTTGCTCACATTCCCCCGTCCACTGAAACTTTGCATTTTTCTATGTTAGCTTGGTCAGCGGCGATGCTATTCTGGAGAAATCCTGTACAAAATGCCTGTAATAGCCTTCTAAGCCTAAAAAGCTGCGAATCTCTGTAGGAGAAGTAGGTCTGGGCCATTTCTGCACAGCTTCGGTCTTTTTAGGACTACCATCATTCCATCTGTAGATAGAACATGCCCCAAAAATGCTACCGAGTCTAGCTAGAATTCATACTTCGAGAACTTAGCATAAAGTCGATGTTCTCGCAATGTCTGCAACACAATCCTGAGATGATTCTCGTGTTCTCTTTGGCTACGAGAATATATCAGTATGTCATCAATAAATACTATTACAAATCTATCCAAAAACGGCTTGAACACCCTATTCATTAAATCCGTGAATGCAGCTGGAGCATTAGTCAATTCGAAAGGCATCACAAGAAACTCATAGTGCCCGTATCGAGTTCTAAAAGCAGTCTTAGAAATATCTTCATCTTTGATTCTAAGTTGATGATAACCAGAACGGAGGTCAATCTTTGAAAAGTGGGCAGCTCCTTGTAACTGATCAAACATGTCATCTATACGAGGCAAGGAATATTTATTGTGTATTGTTATCTTGTTCATCTGCCTATAGTCAGTGCACATTCTCAGGGATCCGTCTTTCTTCTTTACGAATAGTACCGGTGCACCCCATAGTGAAACTTTTGGTATGATAAAATCCTTATCCAGTGGGTCTCGCAATTGTTCATTCAGCTCTCTCAACTCTATTGGTGCCATATAATATGGTTTGCGTGTCAGGTGTTTGAATCAGTACCGAAGTCTATTTCTCATATTGGAGGTAGTCCTAGTAAATCCTTAGGAATACATTAGAAAATCTATCATTATGATTTTTTTTCCTCAAACTAAGTGTTTCTTCTCTTATGTCCCTTACCGTATCAATGAGACCCAAATAACCTTTCTTTCATAACCATTAAGCCTTCAAAATATATACTTTGCTCATCTATAAAACCCATAATCCCCTTTTTGGAAAAAACTAGCTTTTAAAGTTCACCAAACTTAATAATCTTTCCATAATAATCTAGGGTATCTTGGTAAGAACATAATTAATCCATACCCATCAGTACGTTAGAGTCAACCATATCAAGTACAACTTGGTTAGCTAGGGTTTCTTTCTCTTAACTTGAATCTTAAAAGCTTTAAACACATGTCTAACTACAATAGATTTTTCACATAAGTAGTAACCCAAAAAGGATCTCTTAATATCTCAAAATGTCCTTGATTTTTAGATCTTCGACTCATATTAAAATCCATATTAAAAGATATACTAATCTCGATCTTCTTATGTGAGTTCTTACACGCCTATCATGTCCAACTTTTCAATCTTTTTGGTAAGTGCAACTGCTACAGAATAGGTTTAAGTCTTCATATATGCAGTTACTACCTTGTTTAAACAATTAACCAACCTTTCAATAAGCCTCTAAACTTAAGACGTTGCTTGCGTATCCAGCTGAGAAAGTGTTATATGTAAATATATAAATCGTCTAAATCAATTTCTTAAATGATCTAGCAGGCAAGTTCACGCCAGAAACTGTCAAGAAGGAAGTGATTCATAAACACGTTAGTGATATTATTCCCAAATTAGTTGTGTTGCTCTTGTTGGCATCCCTAAGAGTACAGTAGCATTTCATGTATTCGCCATGTTCTCTAGTCTAAAACTTTCCTGTTCCATAGGCCTCTTCATGAAATATCCTATAGCTCATAACGTGGTAAGTATTTTACTAAAACCTTTAAGGATCCTTTGAACTATTAGAAATTGTAAACTTAGTAGTTTCAACTTTAGGAACTTTATTAAGAATATTTTGTTGTTCCCTATAATCTTCTAGGTGCATGAGGACTTTAGAGCCCCTATTCTGTTGCTCATTCTTCTTATGTTTATCATATATCTATAAAGATCTCAATTTTTATTTTTTTTTCTTCATGGAGATAAGTACCTTGTTGGTGATAGCACTCCTCTATCGCTGTAGTGATAGAGCACAAATTTTTGAAATAGACTCTATTACGCATCTTACCAGGAAGCACCTCAAATGGCACAATGAACCTTTCACTGGTCTTGTATACTACTTATGTAGCATTTCTTTCCTCTGAGATGGTTGCATGTTCATTGGCGAAATTTGACGCCTTTGAAGTTTGAACCTCTAGCCGAATTCTATTATAAGATACTTGGTCCGAGCCATACACGAATAGGATAAGTAATGATAGATTCAGTTATTTGGCCCTAATCGCCACACGTACAGAGGAATAAGAAAGAAAGACAAGACACATCCTATCACGTTCTCGCAGAATCACGATTATGGGAATGGCCGGCTACATAACCATAATTGAGATTCTACTACCGACGTGTGCTCCATTAGTCACAAGAATAACCTAGAGCTCTGATACTAACTTTGTCACGACCCAATTTAGGATTGTGACTGGCACTTAGGAGCAAGTTCTCCCAAATAAGCCTCATTGGAAATTTTATAGAAAATCGGACAAAGTTTCTCCTGTTTTTGGACCATCCCAAAAACTTTCCTGTCTCAAATCAACAACCAAACATCCTAATATTATACCAAACAATTGACAACTTGTCAATTAACCAATACAAGTCTCTACCATAACTAAAACACCAACTAACCACTAGAAATATTAATTTATCTTCAACTTTGATAAATAAGAACGATACTCAACATAAGACTATAATAACGAAAGAATACGCATGACACTAAAATAATGACTATGGAGCGACTCTAAGAGTTCAATGAAAAGACCATAACAATAAGTAAGATCTCTGCCCACGCGAACAAGTGCGAGGCTCACCGAGAAATATCAACCTGTGCGCTCTAATTAACGAGATCCTCGCCTGAGTCAACTGCTGTCTCTGAAAGAAAAAATTTAGCTGGGAATGAGTCGCTACCTCAGTGAGTAATAACACTTAACCATAACCATTTTTTTTCGGGAACAAGTCAGAAACATGCTAGTATCTCAAAGAGAAATAACATAAAAATGCCCTTTCAGAAGCAATAAATAATTTTCAGTCTCATCACGTTTTTCTTGTAGTAAAATATAATTAACAATTCAGTAATAAGCTCGGTAACCACTGTATAATATCAGCATTCACATTTTGGGAGGTTTTAATGAACGGATCATGTAATCGGTATAACAGTGGACTTCTTTACCAGAAGTCATATATAACGATAGTCCCTACTCGAGGGAAATTAGTAACGGTATACTAGTTCTACCTTCCCACTAGCGAGGGCTATAACGTTAATCAGTAATTACAAGGTGCACCAGGTCTAACAAACCCGCTGTTAGCTACGGGATCCTTCAATCTCTACTCCCATTTATACTTGTCTCTGTAATCCGTATATACTCGTAGAAACTATTTTAAAACAATATAGGGCATTTCAGTTCTTATCAAATCATATAATTTCCTTTTGATAACAGTAAATTCAAGTAACGGTAAAACAGATCTAGTGATAACGAAAATATTTAAAGTCACGGTACTCATCTCAAATAACTATTTCGGTTCCATATCGAGTAAAAGACTTGTCCCGCATGCAACTCAAAATAATCGGTAACATATTCATATTAAAAATCATGTGTAAATCATGCAAGTTATGAAAACACAAATTGCGGTAAGATTACTACTCACAGTACTCGTGCCGAAATACCAAATGCTTCACCTCGAGCAATTCGTACAACTTCCTCCAATCAATCAGTAGAGGGATGAAAGAAGAAATCCAGATGACGGAGAAACAGCCAAGAAAAGAATCGGCAACTACGGCATCCAAAATAGGGAAAATAGTGCTTCACCCATTCGCCATATTGTAGACTTTTGCAGCACTTACGCTATTCATGTTGAATTCTTGTATTAGATACACAATCAGATTGTTATTCCATCCTGATTGTTATTCCATCCTGCTGCATTAACTCAACTGTTTATCCGGATCTCTTTTAGTTTCTCTAGGACTGAGATACTTTTTTTTTATTCTTTTCGGTTTGTTTTAGTTTGACTAGGTTTTCTTCTTTTTATTTTATTAGTTTAATTTGTTCTTTTATTTTTTCCTTTTTGTTTTGGACTTAATTTATTTTCTAAATTGTCCAATATATCCTCACTTAAAATATTGGGGTATTAAAAGTCTTTAGGAAAACTTCTCTCGAATATTCTTCTAACTTGATTTAGTCAATAAATCAAGAAGCTCTCTCGATTACTTAGAAGAACCACTAACATAAACCAAATCAAATAATGCAGAGATAATCATCAAAATACTCCTCTCTCGATTAAATAAATCGGTGAATAAATTTCCAAACTTATCAAAGCTCTATATGAATTCAAACAATTAAACTAGAGTTAAATCCACAAATAACAATTAAAACACCATATCCTTTAAACCTTATGGTAATACTCCATAGATATGGAAAAACTTATCACAATTAACTTTAAGAACATAGAAAATATCAAACACAACTTTACAATACAAACTCCTGTTTTGCATTGATTGTTGGCAAGAGAACTGATGAAATCTGTATCTTCAAGCCGTGATAGATCTCCAAAACTCTCCTAGGTCGAAACCCTTCAAAAATCGTGTTTACAATGTATTTATATCGAGTATGGACGGACTTAAACTAAAATACATTCTATGAGTAAAAATAGTATTAACTGGGCGAAAATTGCACAGGCATGTCACAGCAGGTGACGCGCTGCGCATCGCATTAGCGGGGATTTCCAAAAACTTGGAAAATTTCACTTTGCTGCTGTTTTCTCTTGCCGCGTCGCACCATGCAATGCATTGCCACTGTATCACTTCAACTGCATTACGCGATTGCTTTTGGAATTTTAAATCCAAAGCCCAATTCTTTGTGCTTCTTGCCTAACTCACTTATCTCGTTTCTTTTTCAACTCTTTGTGTTTATTTTCTAGTTTTTGCTTCTGTCTCTTGTTAGATGCATTTTTCCGTTAGCACTTCATTAGTTACGTTGGCTTGCACGAGGTACTAAGCACTATTTCATCCCTTTGTTATTATTTTTTCTTTTTTCTATGCATACTCAAATTTTGAGTTCTGAATTTGATTCCAGCTAATTTTGAATTTCTACTCAGACTTCAACGTCCCATTATACTCATTTTAGCTCCAAAAATACGCCTTTGCTCGGAATCACAGCCCACACAACAGAAATCACGTTATAAGTATAAACTATTCACATTTTAACACAAACACAATTAAAGTGTAACAAATAATAGGTGTAATGTAGCAAAAAATCTATAGTTCTAGCCTATCATCAACACCCCACACTTAGACCATTGCTTGTTCGAGCAATCAAACTACACTTCATATCCGACCGTTCCATCAAATAACTTCCCTAACTCATCATACCAAGAATATTTTAAGCAGGCTAAGCACCATACTATAACATCCTAGCCTCAAAAATCGATTCAAAAGCACCACGCATTTTTCACAACACAGAGGTCAAAGACTTTACCTTTCCTTCGCAAATAAAGTGTCCTCACACTAAAGATAGAGAGTACTTCCACACATAATAAAATTCAAGAACAAATAGAACTCAAGATAAAAAGAATTCACTCACTCTCATAATTAGATTCATGTGCCACATAAGATGCACTATAGGCTTGCCCGTAATGTAATACTCTACTAATTGAGCTCATTCAGTCAAAGACCAAGTACGAATTTATTTGGTTGCAAGGTAGGCTACGGGACGGTAGGATACAGTTAGATATAGTGACTACACCTCCATGAGCACTTTAATACATATAATTCCTAATCTAAACCCCACATCGGGTTGAACCAAACCCTAACCTTCACAACTTAAAAATATCAACTCCCAATTTCTTTAAGCACAAACAAAATGAGAACTACCACTAGCAAGGAATCAAAACTTTTTTCTAATACATATACAAAACTCTTTTTTTCTTTTCCAAGCAAATTCACTTTTTTTTCCATTTCTTACAAGTGGCACTCATAACTTTTCAAACATTACACCTTTCTCCATTTTTCTCAGTTCCACTCAAAAACTCAACCATACCTTCACTTAGCTTTTAACAAGCTCATAACAATGTCAAGTGCTCAAGAGAGGTAAAAGATTCAAATAGATGATCAATTCAAACAAAGGAGCTAGGCTTGTAATGTGGTTGCCAAAAAAAATAAGATAACAGGCTCAACGGGGCAAACTAGGATATATATAATTAGGTGGGGAATGGCATATATTTGGCTCAACAAAGAAACGCCTTTATCACTTTCTAGACTGAACAAGACTACTACTTCCCTTTGCAAACACACGGGGCAAGTTCTAGACATCAACTGACAAGCATAGAATATCAACCAAAACCTCACACACACCATGGCACATAACTCACTTAGGATTAGATCTATCCCGACTCTCTAGTCAAAGCAGTTGAGCAGAGTCAATATCAAACAATTAAGGCACTTATACATGAGTCAAGAACTAAGCCTAGGCGTCACAAGTACGGCACTCACTGCTCTCAAGGCACAACAAAATCAAGAAAGAGTTCATCCAATTCGTACTATGACACAAGATTCGCTACTCCTCAAGAAAACAAAAACTAACTATACCCAGTTCAAGCAAAAGCAGTTGAAAAAGAACCGCGGCACAAAGAAAAATCAAGGGGGAATTGTTACACTACCTAATAAAATAAAACAAACAAAAATGAAAAACTTTTTTTTTTTTTTTTTGGATTTTCAACTCTTTTTTTTAATTTTAATCCCTCAAGAATATAGTTGAGGAAATTCATCTTCGGGAAAGTTAATTTTTTTCAAACAAAATTATGACGAAAACACACGCTCATACATAATATACACACACACATATTTACTTCTCCCACTCCCATACTTTAAATTGTGGCATGTCTCATGACACACAAGTAGAAAGTAAGAGGTAAAGGAAACTCCCCTTAATTATTTTTTTCGATAACTTATAAACTTCACCCCTAATTCAGAATGCATTCCTCGTTTTCGCTTCTTGGGATTATTTATGAAACTCATTAAGCCCAAGTATTCTAAGAATATATGCAAGACCCGCTCTTTTCTTTCTTTCGTGGCCTCATCTTGAGCAGTGAATTGTTCGTGATGATCCTCAGCTTGTTCCTACATTCTTACACAAGATCAATCTAAGCATCTTCCTGTAAATCCCGACATATAAAATCCACATGATCAAGGTTAGAATAAGAAAATAAAGAAGAAAGGCCATGTGAATATTCCTCTATGCCCAAGACCATTTGTTTCTCATCCTCTTCTGCAAAAGATTTTTTACATCAAAGACAATTTTACAATACAAACTCCCGTTTTGCATTCGCAAGAAAATTGATGAAATCTTGCATCTTCAAGCCGTGGTAGCTCTCCAAAACTCTTCTAGGTCGAACTCCTTCAAAAATCGTAGTTATAATGTATTTATACCGAGTATGGATGGACCTGGACTAAAATATCCTCTCAGAGAAAAAATATGATTAATTGCGCGAAAATTGCACAGGCGCGCCTCACTTGTGGGGATTTCCAGAAACTTGGAAAATTTCACTTTGTTGTCGTCTTCTCTTGCTGCGTTGCACCACTGTATTGCTTCTGTTGCCTTACGCTATTGCTTTTGGAATTTTAAATCCAAAGCTCAATTCTATGTGCTTCTTGCCTTACTCACTTATCTCGTTTCTTTTTCAATTCTTTGTGTTTGTTTTCTATATTTGCTTTTGTCTCTTGTTGCATTTTTCCATTAGCACTTCATTAGTTACGTTGGCTTGCACGAGGTGCTAAGGACTATTTCATTCCTTTGTTATTTTTTCTTCTTTTTTTTATGCATACTTAATTTTTGACTTCCGAACTCGATTCCAACTAAAGCTTTGGACTTCTACTGAGACTTTAAAGTCCCACTATACTTATTTTAGCTCTAAAAATATGCCTTAGTTTGGAACCACAACATACACAACAGAAATCATGTTATAAGTATAAATTATTCACATTTTAGCACAAAAACAATAAAATGTAACAAATAATATGTGTAATGTAGCCAAAAATCTATAGTTCTAGCCTACCATCATAGACACTCAAAATTAGGCGCAATTATCAGTTAGACACTTCAACTTATCCAGTGACCATTTAGATACCATTTTTTGACAAACGTATGCCACATGAGCATCATATACTGACATGGAAACTCATGTTTTACACTCATTTTTTAGCAGGTCAAAATGCTTAAATATTGTTTTTTCTCTTTTTTTTTTAACTATGATTAAAAAAGAAAAAAGGATAAATGAAAGAAGAAAAAGGAAAAAGAATGCCAAAAGTAATCAAGAATTGGCCAACATAATGGAAACCAAAATCTCAGTCATATTCTCTTATTCATAGACCGAAAGTTTATTGGTGAAGGAGACGACAAGTCTAAGAACTTAGACAAAAATAAGAATTATTAAGTATGTTAATTTGGAGAATCAATGAACTCACTGGCAGTTTCTTCTCCAAATTTCATCTTTCGCCGGAAAAAAATGGCCACTCAAGCTCCATCCATTACTACCATTATCTTTTTTTAACACAGAATTAAAAATGAAGCTCCTCACTCTTTATACAGATAAGAAAAAAATATATAATACCTATGTATGATGACAGGAAAAAATACAGTGCTTATGCAATTTGGTGAAAATGGCTTGAGGATCTTTTATGTTCTTGTTTACCCGTAAAACGATACAGTTAAATTTGTAACGTAGTTTATAGACAAGCGAATAGATTTGATCCAAAAGTGATAAAGAAATAAGATTAAAATTAATATTTGACGACTGAAATTAGAGAAGATAACAAGCCTGATCCCGAACTCAGCCTTTCCGATAACAGAAGAAAATAATGATAAAGCGATGAAAAAGTTGTTAAATTTGGAGCAAAATAGTAAAGTATAGCTTTTGTGTGCAGAATATTTTTCCTCTTTTATAATGGATGTTGACCCCGCTATTTATAGCTCTACCTAGGAAAACAAGATCCTAGAATCAAGCCCTTCCTAAATGAGAATAAAAGAGTCATTGATGAATATATAACAGTAGGCCTTAAATACAAATATTCTCTACAACGGTCGCTCATTTAATGTAAGTGAATATTCCTTCATTGAATGTTATCTGATGGCAAATCTTTGAACTTCTATCGTCGACTACGTTCCCTTTTGAACTTATCCGGCACCGGTCAAACATGTTGTATACTGGTATTAGTTATTTTCCGACTCGTTCTTTGCCTACCTACGGTTCCATGTGTCATTTTACCCTTTGACACATGTTATCAACCAATTTTACCTCATACAAATAGTTTACCTACTTTCCGGTGACGCAACTGAATGTTACGAGGAAGTAGGTGAAGATTCTTTTCTTGGTGGAAAAGTTCCTGAACAGTCGCTGACGCTTGAAAGGTCACATGTCTTCTCATATTTAATAGCCGGAATATGTGTTGCCTCGTGATTCAGCAAATATTTTTTTCGATTTCCAAATAATCATGACCACGATTTTTATCGTCTATAACTTCTCTGCTACTCATCATTTTTACTTCTTCACTTCCATAACTTTCATAAGTCTTTCTTCTTCTCTGCATTTTCTTAGAATCCTCTTACAACCTTCAACTTTCTTAGCAAAAACTTTTCTTTTAAAAACCTCTTACTACAGTGTCTTCATATACTGATTCCTTGAGTAATACTGATTCTTTCTTCGGTGGAGGCCCGAAGAAGAACAAAAACAAAGAGGTTGACATTGAGTCTGATCCTCCAACCATGAACACCATCATACCACTTAAACTCAACACTGCAAACGATCTCCAAGAAAAATCTCCTGCTGCAAACTCTCAAGGCCACTGGTTTTGGCCAGTTCGTAGGTTCCCCTCTTCCATCCATCCTTCTAGTATCTCAACGGTGAAGGAGGACTGCAACTGCACCAATATTAAAATCCTCGTCCCAAACATGATAGAGCGAGTTACCTACTCCAAGGAGGGGTTTACGTATATCTATACATATCCCTTTACCTTGGGTCCATTCTCTTTGGGTTTGAGTGAAGGGCTCAACCCAATAATTGTAGAGTTTTGTTACTGATATCAGGTCTTCTTAGCACAACCATCTATATGGAGGACGGTGTCCTGCTTCGTCAGTTGTGCATTGAGACTAGGGAAACCCTAACTCTCGTATATATAATGAACCTTTACTCTCCCAAAATTTTCCGTGGGGAGTAATAAACTTTAGCAAGCATGGGCACCGCGCTCTCCTCACCAACATAAAAGATGACAGTGACCGTGGATGGATAGAACAGTTCGTCGTTATTTCTACCAAGGACATCATCCCGACCACAACTCTAGCTTTCCTTGAGTCGTGGAACCTTTTTCGTAAGTTTTTAGTTATCTGCTTCCTTTCTCCGTGAAAAGATCATTTTCCATTTTGCTGATTTTCTGTTTCATTCGTTTCCGCTACCTGTTGGGCACCATCGTGGGTTCACGGTTTGGAACAATGGGTGCAAAGAATTCTAGATATAACAACTCAAGAATCCCGTCAGTGGAAGGAAATGGCACCTAAATATGGGTGGAAGGCCAAGCACCATGGTACGTAAAAGTCCCTCTTTCTTTTATCCATGTTCGAACACAAAAAATCTCATGAATAAATTATTAACTCGGTTTTTGCCTTATATAGGGCTTCCGAGGGGTTCTGCCACCTGCCTCGAATTCGACACCTTAGATGACCCCAAGGAAGATAGGAGGGTGTTGCAAAATGCCCTTTCCCAAATTAGAGCTCGTGGATCTACTTCTAGTGAGGGTTCCTCCTCTCCGAGTCCCCAACCCAAGGAAAAGAAACCAAAGATAAAACGTTCTTCCTCGGCGGGGACTCAGGAGAAGAGAGTAAAGAAAACGATATTCGAGCAGGCTACACTGGTCCTTGTTGATGAAGGGAAAGCCAGTGATGAAGAGGTTTCCCTTCAAAGGAGAAAAGGATCTTTATCATCTCAACTCGATGCTCGGCTGGGAGAGCTTCAAAACCTATCATTGGATAAAGTTGAGGCACTATGGGGTGAGATGGGCTTGGTCGAGAATGTTGACTCTCGTTTCCTGGCCCTCATTGTTGTTTCTAGCCAAAGGAGTTCGAGACCTGAACTCTCTCTGCCTTCATCTACTAAGCAAGCAACAATCACCATCCTTCTTCCACAACCGCTTCTTCTCCTTCTATGTCAATAACTTCATGACTACCGACACCAGCTGCTCCTTCGCCACCAACACTAGTTACATCTCCTCACCGGTATCAGCTGATCGGGAAAAGGATGTTTCCCCTCCTTGATCTCCTGAACACGGGAACTTGGGGAGCACATATGTTATGCCTTCTCAGGACCCCCAAGGAAGGCGAAGCACCACCCTTTCAATTTCGAAGGAGTGTCATGTCCTCTTCAGGCCGGTGAACTTGCCAATTATATGAAGCCGCTGGTTTCGAGGAAGGATTGGAAGAAAATGGGCTCCCTTTCTGGGGAGTGTCTGATAAACAATAGCATGCACAGTGCGGCACAGGTACCATCCTAATTTTCTTCTATCTTCTCTTCCGTTTGTATGGTACAATGGTAAACTTAACTCTAACCTTTTATTTTTAGGCTAACCTCCTTGCTTCCGAGGGCCTGCAAAGGTTGATCCTTGACAAACAAGGGCTTGCTTCCGGGTGGAATCAACTTCTAGCTGAGAGGAACTAGCTTGCCGCATGCCTCCCGATACTGGAGGAAAAATTTATGGAAATGGACGAGCTTGAGGCTCGGTTACAGCAGAGCGAGCAAGATAGAATGGCCCACATCTAAGAAGTTACCCAATTACATGAAAATCTTCAAGAAGCAAAGGCTAAGTGGGCCGAACTTCATGATGCTGCTATCGCTGCTGCCGAGCGCGAGTCTGCCTTCGAGGAGAAAATCAATAATTGGAAGACCAACTTATGCTCCAAAATCGAGATGGCCAATGCTGCCAAAGAGAAGAGGGCCAAAATCGATAAGAGGCTCAAGGGGGTCATGGAGCAAAACCAACTCCACTCAATTACCAACGTTGAACTTGATTCCCACCTTAGAGCCATAAAACTGAAAAGGAAAGGCTTCAGGTCGAAATTGATAAACTTTGAGTAAGACTCCAGTACCGGGAAGATTCCCTCATCTTTGAAAATACCTATGTCATGTTCCACATGAAGAGGAAGACCTTGGAGGAGGCCAAAGTTGGCATTGCCGATATTGATGATTGTATTGCCAAGGCCCGGGAACTGGAGTTAACTGCTCGTAAAAATATTCCTGCTTGGGCCTCTGTAACTGACTCTTCGAATACTTGTTCTAAATATTCGGGCACTAAAGAGGAGACTTAAGAAGATGAAGGCCCTAGACCGGTAGTAATCCGCCTTCCTCTACCGGGGGAAATATAGATCATTCCCTCCCTTCGGGTTCGGGTGGAAATGATGTATAAGTTTCTCTTTTTTTAAATCTTTTGTAATTATGACGAAACTTCTTAGTAAGTTTGGCACATGATAAATAAAATAATTTTTTTCTTAAGTGTTGTGCAAAAATATCCCTTTATGTTTAATTCATTAAAGCTTCAGATATATTTTCCATCTGATAGCTTTTGATTCCGGGCATAAACTCTTCCGGAATCTACCCTATACTATGAGGGTTTCATAAAAGAGTGTCGTTATGTTTATGGTGCTCTTGAAGAGCTCGTCTCTTTTTCATTCCGACACAAGCATTTGAAATTTTTGTTAACTTTCAAATGATAAAATTAACTCATCATTTGGACAAGAAATAAGATAAAATAAAATGACCTTGTTTTATTCCCTCTATTTTTAAAAGTACATAGGCATTCATTTGCTTAAATAAATAAAGTTGCCAATACATGTGGCTAACTTGTACAACTTATTTCTACGAAACCGATCATGCAGTCCTCGGTCCTGATGAAACATTGATTCTGGTTCTCGCAGTCCTCGGTTTTCATGGAACTCTTGGTGTTATATCAGATATTATCTCCCCTCCAGTGTTCGAATGTGAAGCATGCAAATTCGAATACTGGAAGTCTTATAACCCTATTGATGCTTCATAGGTGGAGCCAACTTGTGAATGGTTAAATAATCCTTTTTTAATAATAGAAGGCAAAGCTTACCATCGAGCCAAAGATAATATAACCATCCACATAACTGTTTACCATTGATGTGAACACTTCGTGCCTTAATATTTAAAGGTCTTGCCTTTGCCGATGACGCTCCATTGTAGTATGCTTTTCGTTACAGCCTTGCTAAGAATCTTTCAAAAAAAACTCGATTGGGATAAAAATTGGTCGAAGTAAAAAAGAGTGCAACACATACTTTCAGTATTAGCAGGAACCATCAACAACAATACCTTTTGAGGTGAGTCACTTTCCAATTGTTGGGCAATTTGACTCCATCTTGATTTTCCAACTCATATGATCCTTTACCGATGATAGCTGATACCCGGTAAGGACCTTCCCACATTGGTCCCAACTTCCCAGCAATGACTTCCCGAGTGCTCTGAGTTACATTTCTCAAAATCAAATCTCCTACTTTGAAATAATGGAGATTAGCCCTGCGATTATAAAATTTTTCCATCCTTTGCTTTTGAGCTACCATCCTCACGTACGCCAAGTTCCGGTGTTCATCGAGCAAATCTAGCTTCACCAGCAATGCTTCATTGTTTGCTTCTCTGTTCGTTTAGGAAAACCTCAAAGTCGGTTCCCCCATTTCCATCGGTATTAGAACCTTCACACCATACACGAGAGAGAAGGGTATGTAACGACCCGGCCGGTTATTTTGAGTATTTTAGCCCTGATCTCCTATTTATTGCTTTCCTCTATGTTATATTGTGGTTATGTGACTGGCTGGGATGTTTGGTTTTGGTTTCGGGTGAGTTTCGGAGTGAAATGAGATATATAATCCCTAAGTTGGAGCTTTAAGTTGAAAGAGTTGACCGTAGTTTGACTTTTTGTGCGGATGACTCTGGAATGGAGTTTTGATGGTTCCAATAGCTTCATATGATCATTTTAGACTTCGGAACGTGTACGGATACTGATTTGGAGGTCTGCAGGTCGTTTCGGCGTGAATCGGCAAAAGTTAGAAAGTTGAAGGTTTGGAAGGTTGGAAAGTTTGACCGGGAGTTGACTTATTGATATCGGAGTCGATTTTTGATTCCGGAAGTTGGAATAGGTCCATCATGTCATTTGTGACTTGTGTGCTAAATTTGAATTCAATCAGAGATTTTTTGGTATGAATCGATGTTAGTTTTGAAATTCGAATGTTCATAAGTTCATTAGGCTTGAATCGATGCGCGATTCGTGGTTCTAGTATTATTTGATGTGATTTGACGCTTCGAGCGTGTTTTATGATGTTTTAGGACTTGTTGGTATGTCTGGTTGAGGTCTGGGAGGCCTCGGGTGTAATTCGAAAATGTTCGGCGCATTTCAGAACCTTGAAGACTGCTGAATCTTCTGCTGCTGGTTTCCTTGTACGCGATCATGAGTGGTGGTTTACAATCGCGAAGAGCTGTTTGTTCTATGCGATTGCGAGATGGATTACACAATCGTGATGTTTGGAGAGTCAGTGAATCGCGAACGCGTGTCATTGGTCGCGTCCGCAAAGAAGGAAGGAGGAGGCTGTAGATCCACGTGTTTTGTCCTTCGTGATCGCGTGAAGGATTCCGCGATCGTGTAGCTTATGGAGTTTGTGAGTCACGTTCGTGTGTGGAGTTCCGTATTCGCGGAGAGTATTTTGGGCAGCCTGTGAAATTTGTATCACGAAGAAGAACAACACCTAAGCAGAATTTAAAGTTTAAAATGTGGGTTTCATCTCATTTTTCATAATCTGGACCTAGAGAACTCGATGTGAGGCGATTTTTCGAGAGTTTTTCAAGAAAATCATTGGGGTAAGTGACTCTAAGCCGGATTGGTCTATATTTCATGAATCTATTATTATTTTCATCATCTAATTAGTGATTTGAGTTGGAATTTAGGGGGGAGGGGGG